>JAFHBW010000495.1:0-30748 GCA_019022765.1 Westerdykella sp. P71
GAGATCCTCATCATAGCGGAGAAGCTCAGCAACATGGAGAACCTCAGCAACATGGAGAACCTCAGCAACATGGAGAACCTCAGCAACACGAGGGCCCTCAGCAGCACGAAGAACCCCAGCAACACGAAGAACACCAGCAGCACGAAGACCCTTCACCATGGACGCGTCTGGGCGGATTCCTCCCTAGCAATGCTGCGTACTTCAGTGAGGTAGAGGGTCCAGCTGAAAGGCTATCCGAGTACTTTGCTGTGGTATCCGAACAGGCCATGCCTGTGCAATGTGCTCTAGAACTGTTCTCGGGATTTCTGGAGTCGGTCGCCAGCCAAATCAAGCAGATTGGCGGTGAAACGGGTTATCTGGGAGGAATATCCGGAAAGCCAGCCGAGAGAAGCGATATGGATAGGTTTCGGTATGATGAAATAAGGATGACCAACAGTGTATTGCTGTCAATATCGAACGCTCTTGTAGAGGCTGGCGTTGTTAACAGCATCGAGGAAGCAAATACTGTGGTCATTCCACCTTTTGCACGATGAGGCCTTCTTCCTAGGAAACTGGGGTATATTATATTCCCAAGATCATGACACGCGGGTGACGGAAAAGGTGTCGCGCGCACTTTAGAAACCACTGCCTCTTGCCTAGTCCTAGCTGGCAATACGTACCTAAATTCTAAAAGTGCGCACCTCTAACAGCGCAGGAGCTCTCTGCAGTTGTAGAATACAAGTCCCTAAACGCATCTTACCTACACTTAATAACTGCAGGTAGGGGATTAAACTTACAAGATTTGTTGGAAAATGCGACACTTTTCCTGTTACTTAGGTGCTAGCTTATGGTGCATGGCGTACAAAATATGCGCAGCGACAGCGGCATCAGAACCAGAGCAATAAAAAGCATAACATCCCTGGGAAATGTGATCTCAAAAGCTATGGAAACTGGTGTAGTAGAGATAACGAGTGATATATACACCCACCCGAGCGACAGAAAAAGTGTCGCACTATCCTACCAGATCTCCCAAGCTTAACTCCCTATATCAAATACAAGAATCTTGGCAAAGAGCTCTTAGGGACTTGTATTCCTGACTATAGACAATCCTAAGCAGTTAGAGGTGTAGACTTTGATAATTCACTTATATATTAATAGTTGGGACCTAGCTAAGAGTAGGTTTCTGAAGAGACTGCGACACTTTTCCTGTCACCTGCGTGACACCTTATTAGCTAGAAAGAACTCCCGAAGCCGTGGCCGTGGCCACTCCTGCAACATACTCGTAACCAACCCCATCCTCACCGGGACTCCTAGAGCACAAATGACGCAACAAGACCAATTTCCCGAGAGAGGCCAAGAAACGCGGCCCCGAAACTCCATTGAAAGAATACAACGAACCTACGGCATAGACAAGGATGGCCAGTCTTGACCTACTAATCGAGGGTCTCAGTCGCCAAATCTAGCAGATACACCACCTCTCCTTGTTGATGAATAGTCTCCATCGACTTCTGCTCCGGCCTCCATTTTACTCTCCATTTCTGTCTCCATTTTCGGCTCTATTTCGTGCTCCGTCGTTGGCTCCATCGTTGGCTCTATTCCAGACTCAACTGATATTGCCTCCGCCTCCTTCATTCTCCATCACCTGCTTTTCTGCTTTACTTTCTCCCGAGTTCTCCTTCAACTTTGCCCTGTGCCTGTGTCGCTCGACCCTGCTAGCCTTGCTGGGTACTTCCCTGCCCCCCCTGCAGATGCCTCATGACGGCATTCATATCGTTCCTAGCTGCAGGATCGATCTCCAAAATATGTCGTAGATTACGCATAAGCGGTTCAGCCATGTTGGGGTCGTGGCTGAGGAATTGAACGATGACCGGAGCAGTGATGAACTCGCCAAAGATCTCGAGCGCTTTCGGGTTGAATTGTGGAGGCGCGGGCTGCTGTGGGGGTTGCTGAGGGAAGTGCGGCTGCACGGGTGGCGCTTGTTGGTCGGGCTGTTGATAGGGAAGATGTTGCTGTGGGAAACCTTGCTGAGGAGGAGCATAGTGGCCGTTGCTACCGGCATGTTGTTGAGGATAACCATGTGCTGGTACTGGATGATGCATGTGTGCAGGGTTGGGCACAGGAGGGGATGTGGTTGATGCGGGAGGAGCCTGTGGAGCACCAAACGGAGCCCCGTGACTGATGCTCGGTTGGACTGGCGAGTACTGCGGAGCATGATGGTTCACCGCCGGGGGAGGGTAAGGTGTGCTCACAGGGCCATTGTTGACAGGGGCGGGATGCGATGCTTGGCCTCCGCTCGATGTGGAGGTAATGGGCTGGTCTGCCTGGGCGATTTGCGGTTCATATTTAACCATTGGGAGTTTCGCTACCATCGCGAGAAGCAGCATGGGATTAGGGCGAATGGTCTCGATGTAGCATTCCTCAAGGAGGTCGAGGAATCCGGGCATAGGGCCACCCCCAGCCTCAAGAGGTACGATGTAGATATCCCGCAAGGCGTCGTGTGTGAAGTGCTCCGCCGGTACGACACCCCAGCGACTCTTTGATAGGAAATAATTGAGCACGCCTTCAAAGCCGGGCTCGTCCTCTGGAGCAACAGGGGAGAGAGTGAGCACGCTGACATCGGGGCACGTGGTGGGTTGCGTCATAGAAAGCCCGGCAAGTCCTTGGATGTAGTTGTTCCCATCTGTGTTCGGGATACGGCCTCCAATTGGTATCGTGGGTGGCAACAGCTGGTTCCATGGGATGACTTTGCCAAAATTGCCACCGGCAATGCAGCGTGCCACTGCCCCGAAACGGAAGTGCTGCAACTCTACCGCGCCTCGCCATACGATGGTAGGGTCCGAAAAGCCGCTCATTTCCACGTCGTTGTCCTCGTCCTTGAGCAGTCGGTCAATGTCAGCATCGACGACGGGTCCTCCTTGGGTCGTTTGTTGAGGCCGAATGGAGCTTTGCCGCCGGTGTAGGAATGTTTGTTGGTCATGCTGTGGCGACCTCACCTTGTCGAAGACGGAGTTGATGTCGAACGTTGTCGAAGGTCGTCGAGCGCTGTCATCGTGGGTTGTTGGACTCTTTGTCTCCACAGCAAGGGGGGTTCCACGGGTTACACTCTCCGGAAGCTCGACAACCGGCCCGCCTTCCTCCTGCGTGGAGGTTTGCCCCTCTGCCTTGCCTTCGTCGATACTCGGCCTCGGACGAGGTTCTGGCGGCTTGAACTCCGGCTCCGCGTCCATGTTGTCTTCACCGACAAGCTCCTCGCCCTTGTGGGTCTTTCGCAATCGCGGGCCAGCCTCATCGGTGAGCACCATCTGCCTCTCGCTAGCTTCCTTTATCGCAGCATATTCCCTCTGCTTCTCCTCGCTCGCCATCTCCTCGACGGGCATGGTAGCAAGGTCGTTAGCCAAAAGAGACTTGTTCAGCAGGCGATCAACGAGGGCAGGGTTGCGCTTGAGGTTGGAAATGATTTGTCGGTACCGCTGGGCATATGGAGAGTCATTACCGGTGGGTACTCCCCAATGCGCGGCGACGGCGTGGTCTATCTCCAGGCCAAAACGCGTAGCCACTGACGGAGGGGTGTCGCCGTCTGGGATCCGGTAATTCCCAGCGTTGGAGACTTGCGTGATGATGGGCGCAAGCTGGTTCACCAAAGCCTGTGTGATCAGTCTCTGCTTCTCTGGAAGTGCATCGACACTGCCCGCAACACCTGTAGGAGCGGCCTGTGGATGATGTGAACTGGACTTCCTACGCTTCGCACTTGTACTCTCTGTTTCTGCGACGGCTTCATGCGAGCGTTTCTCACCCAGAGGGGACTGGGGCTGGCTCTTGGGCGTCGCCTTCTTGGTGGCCTGCAGATGGATTAGGGTGCTGTCGTGATTAGGATTCGGCGTGCATACCTTTGAAGCCTCTTCTGCTGCCGGGGTGGGCTGTGAGGAGCTTGCTGCTGGCTGATCTTTTGTGGGCTGAGGAGTCGGTGTCTCTGTCTTCGCTTGAGGGGCCTCTGATCCTGCATCGCTGGGACGGAACTTGGGCCTTGGAGCTTTTGAACCCTTCTTGCGGTTCCACGGCTTTTCTCCGCGCGCCATAGCCGCGAGAAGCTCGGCATGATCTTCCGGTTTGCACCTTTCACACAAGTATGTCTTGTCTACCCAGTATGAGCTATCCGGGAGCCCCAAACACTTGTTGTGTTGCCATGCTTCGCACTTGTCGCACATGATCATCTCGCGGCCCCGAATCTCCCGCTGGTCGCCACAGACACAGCGATAGATGGCGTCGTCCTCCTCTTCATTCTGCTCTCCAGACGCTGCCGACTGGGCGCGCGACGTGTCTGCTGGTGTTGCCGCCTTCTTCTCTCCCTTGGGCTTTGGCTTCGGCTTGTGGATGGGCTCGTCGAGAGCGTCGGCGTTCTTCGTATGATGGCCTTTGTTCGCGCGGCCAGAGCGCCTGACTTCATCTGTAGAATTGGTCAGCAATTGGTAGGCGTAGGGTGGGATGCGCGTCTGAGGCGTGGAGACGGCGGACTGGCATCGCAGCGGGCTCTGCTTACCGGCCATGACTTTTATACACGTAGCAATAATATCGAGGTGATGGCGAACGAAGGTTCAATTCAGATGAGGTTGGTGTGATAGGGTCACGTTTCTAGCTGAATCCCAGTGCCCCCCGCCGCGACAAGCAACTTGTAGCAGTCCTCCCACAAGACGTAACTTCTATGGACAGAAAAGCAGGCGCGTGCGATCCTCCTGCCCAACGAACGGTATACAGGGGTGAAAGAGAAGGTCGCGCGACCAGCTGCAGCTTCCTCTGCGCAGTGGAGTGATGCAGCGAACGCGTCGCGCCGAAGCAATACGGAAGGAAGAGGTGCGGCCGGAGCTTTGCGCACGTTCTGATAAGGTCGCCAAATGAGCGACAAGCTATGCGCGTACTGTGGGAGCCGGATGGGGGTGGTGGTGGTGGAATGTGGAGAGGTTCGCGGTGGCAGATGAGGTGGAAATAGAGGTTTGGCCGCCGCCGAGGGGAGCTTTCAACGCTAGATATTTGAGGAATGGTGGGTCTTGGCATCCAGCGTGCACGGGCCGGCTTGACATCAACTGCGCTTGAGACAAGCTGTACCAGAGCTCACAGGCGTTTATGTAGCAATCACACGGGAAAAACTGCACACCGGCGCCGACTCTAGTCAGACCTGCGGACGGATATTTCATACCTGGACAAACTGCACACACCTGGATCGTGACGCCCATCATGGCAGACGTGCGAGCCATGCTGCGCCAGGAGCGCGCCGCCCGCGAACAAACCCAGAAGACTTCTGCCACCCCGGCTGCCGCTCCCTCATCGAAGAAGCGCAAGGCCCCAGATTACGCAGTGGAAGAGCGGAAAAAACGGACGAGGACCGCGGAAACCGAAACAATTCCTGCGAATTTCTTCGACGGCGGTATTTCGAACACTGAGGATGCAACCTCGACATCGGCCGGAGCGGTTGTGGCAGAAGAGGATGTCATTCAAACTCGGGTTGGGCAGGTTGCGCCGCAGGCGGAGACCACACAGCCTGCGTCCCAGGGTGCTGCAGAAGTAGACGAAGCGGAACTGGAGGCATTCATCAAGGAGATAGAAGCGGCGCCCGAGCCGCGGCCAGGTATCTATGACAGATATGCGGGCGCAGTAGTCGAGGCGGCGCCTATGACGGCTGCGGAGCTAGCCGCTCAGGCAAAGGAAGAACAGAGCGCAGAACGCGGGCGAAAAGAGGAAGAGATGGAGGCGGAGAGAGAAGAAGCCGAAAGGAATCTGGCAGACGAATTCGAAGATATGGAACGCCTGGAACAGAGGGTGCGCAAGTTGCGCGAGAAGAGGGAGGACCTTCGGAAAGCGCGCGCTTCCGCAAGAGCTGAGGCTTCTCTGCCTGTTCCTGCCCCAGAGCCTACCGTGAAGGAAGAGGAAGAAGAGAGTGAATCAGACTATGAGGACGTTGACGATATGGATTGGAGATTCCGAGCTGCGTAATTCAGAGTTCCTCCCACCAAAGCAGATCATGCTGTACCATTATAGGTCTGGTTGCGTAGCACACACGTCATACCAGCGGCGTTCAGCGGCGTTCAGGATGATACCCATTATTACAAGCAGATTGGACAGAATGAGTTCCATATCGCTTGTGTGAAGGTGATAAGATTAGTTTGGAGTGAAGCTATATATTATTCGGTCTGGGACAGGAGTATCCATCCCAGCAGGGTACGGAATCTTGTAACGATAAGTAAAGAAGACAAAATGAGCATCATTGCAATGTACAACGGGAGAGTTTTGTTACCTCGTCTGCCGTGCTCCAAGACTGTTCAACCATAAGATAGTAGACTTATTCGACTTAGGGTCGTATGCTTGCATGCTCAGACGGGTTAGTGGCGGAGCGAATGTGCCAAGACTTTATATCGACCCTGAACTCTGGGACACCTTGAACACCCCTCCAACATTCCGAATACACAACGCCAGCATTCGTCTCTCCACCTCTCCTGCACCCTCCTTCTTTTGGATTTGGTGTTATTTCAAGACTCGAAACTTGTCCCTTCGAGAGACGAATTGCCCCTCGCCGCCCACCATGTCCCGGCGGTTGCCCAACCCAACCGCCGACCGTGCGGAACAAAACCGCCAGACGCTGAAGACGCTGGTGAAATTGGAGCCTAATAAGAGTTGCGCCGACTGCAAGAGGAACAAACGTATGTTTGCGTATCCGACCAAGTCTGGTATTAGGTACTAACGGGGTGGCCCAGACCCGCGATGGGCAAGCTGGAATTTGGGCATCTTCATCTGCATCCGGTATGCGCCCCTCGCCAGCAACTCCCGCTCCATGTACTGACTCTCCCAGTTGCTCCGGCATTCACCGCGGAATGGGGACGCATATCAGCCGAGTCAAATCCGTAGACCTCGACTCCTGGACAGACGAGCAGCTACAGAGCATGATCAAGTGGGGCAATGCGCGGGCGAACAAGTTAGTACGATTGGTACTTTGGCGTGTACATCTTTCTAACAGATCCAGGTATTGGGAAGCGAAATTGGCACCCGGTCACGTCCCATCGGAAGCGTACGCCCCAAACCGCCTCGCTCGGTTTCCCCGCTAACGTTCTGGCAGGAAGATCGAGAACTTCATACGGACAAAGTACGAGTCGAAGCGATGGGTGATGGACGGAGGGATGCCTGATCCCTCCACGCTGGATGTCTCTGACGATGATGTTGTGAGTAATTCAGCCGCTCTCAGAGTGGACACCAGTTGACGAGAGTGAAGCCACTCAGCAAGGTACAAGAAAGGGTGGGCATAGAACGCTCAGCATCCCAACGGCTCGCCGCAAACTCTAGCAGACCTGCTGCTCCACAAGCCAGCCAAGCGCCAGCCAAACCTCTTGTAGGCGATCTGCTCTTTGGCGACGAACCCACCCCTGCTCCCGCAAGACCGAGTACCGGGCCTCCCATAGGAAGAACAGTCCCTCCAAAAGCGGAGCCTGCACCCCCGAAGCAAACAAAAGCAGGGGATTCGCTCCTGGGCCTGGATTTCCTTGGTGGTGGAGCATCTTCGCAGCCGGCCAGGCCTTCCAGCACAGGACCCGCGAATGCTGGCCCTTCCCGACCGGACCTGAAACAGTCCATCCTTTCCCTCTATGCCTCTGCCCCAAAGCCAGCGCCGCAACCACAGGTGCAGCAACACGCTCGGCAAGATTCCTTTGGCGGTCTTGCCTCTCCCGGCTTTGCCCAGCAACAGCAAGCTCCTCAGCAATCCAACCTGGGAGGTCTCAATGATGCATTTAGCGATTTGTCCTTCAACTCGCAGCCCGCCGCGCCCCAAGCAAAACCATCCCCTTTCGCTGGTCTTGACTCGCTTTCTAAATCCCGGTCACCGGCTTCTTCATCTTCTTCGAACTTGTTTGGCGGAGGGGGTAGCTTCTTCGATTCCAGCCCCAAGCCAGCACCCACAACGCAAGCGCAGACGCAGAGAAGGCAACCGAGTGCAAGCGGTTTTGGCGACTTCTCCTCGTCCCTGTCCTCTCCAACTGCGGCAGCGCCCCCGAAACCGGTATCACCTGGATCTGGGCTCAATGATCTCCTCGACCTGTCTATGCCTGCTGCTGCTCCTTCCCACCCCATATCCTCCCCGGCCGTAGCGTCGCCTTCTATCAACTCCGCTTTCAATCTATCCTCCCACGCCCCACCACCTGCTCCCGCCGCCGCTAATCACGCACCGGTCGCAACCACCACTCCCGGATATTCCGCCTTTTCGACACTGGACGCATGGGGAAGCAATGATGTGTGGGCCTCGTCTGGGCCTAGCCAACCTGCCGCTACCACCACCACGGCTACTGCGACTATGTCTCACACACAGCCGAAGAGCCCTGGTTGGGCTGCAACGACCCCTCACGTGACCCAGGATGATGACTTCGGCGGGTGGAGCAGTGCAGCTCCGACGACTTCGACGACCACGTCGAACAATAAACCTGCAGGTGGTTTTGGAGGGGACGACTTGTTTTCAAACGTCTGGGAGTAGAGGGGGAACATGGTCCATGTGGGAACAGGGAATGCAGATTGGGTAGCACAGTTGGTGTAGCAGAAAGTAGCATAGGAGAAGAAACTATGATAAACCATGATAAGAGTGCCTCACGCTCGGAACAGAGTGGCTGTGCTCGGGAATATGAGATACCATATGAAGACGTACTGTATCTACGCCATAGCGCCTTGCGGGAATGTCACGAAGCCTCCAGAAACCAGATTAAACGCCGGATATGCAAGATGCGCTGCAGTCAAACGATTCCCACTGCCGTCCTCGCAACGCGTTGTACAGCCCAACTCTCATGCTGGGTATATCCTCCTCACTCGCTCCCCGCGACCCTTGCCCCCCGCTCTCTTCCCTCTCCCATTCTTGTGTGCCCCTTCCGCAATGCCCATCCTAGAACAACTCAAAAGAACCAGCCCCCTACCCAGTATAGAACCAACACCACCGCGACTATTATCCCCGCCAGCTTCAGGACGGCCACTTTATTCCCGCTCGCCGCCATGCGACCCAGACGCGTGGCGCTCCCCTTCAAGGACGTGGAGAACGAGGAGAAGGTTTCGGACTGGTGGAGGAGGAGGGAGAGTTAGCCGCCCGTGCTCGATGCTAGGAGGTAGTGTGAGGAGAGAGGAGAAGAAGCGGTGGATCGTACCGTGCTGTCGATGACGCCCTGGTCGCGTGCATTGTCGTAGATGTCGATGGTGACGCCGCGGAGGGCGGAGACTTTGGAGGCGAGCTCGTCGAGGCGGGAGTTGTTTTGCCTGGTTTGCGGGGTCAGTGTGCGTGATGTTGAGGTTTGGGGGTTGGCGGAGGCGTGGATGTATGAGGATGTGGAGGTGGTGACGTGTGGAGTCAGGAGTGCAAGAGGGATGAATGGGGGAGGGCGCACCGCTCGCGCTCGTAGGCTTCGTCCATTTTGGAGGAGTCCGGTAGTAGCTCTTGACTGCGGAGACGGGTTCGGGGGTGGATGCGGAGATGGACGGAGGTGGCACAGGCTCAGAGATGGATGCGCAGAGGTGATGCTGTGGAAGTGGGACCTAGCAAGTATCCGCAAGGCGAGAATGTAGAGCGAAGCTGGATATAAGTGCGGATTGTACTGATGTATGTTCTGCAAGCTTTCCTTGAGCAGTTGTGTCGTCCATCAATCGATGACAGGTGGTTGAGCGCCAAGGGAGCTGGGATATGATTGGTTGGGTGTATCTCTTGGCATGGAGCTGAGCTTTGCGGACAGTGTACATGTCCAATGCAGGCCTTTGTCTCTTCCATCTTGTTTCGCATGTTATTGAATGAAGCTGTGCTCCGTAGTAACAGCCCTACGGTCCTGTTCAAGCGCTAGCTCCCTGTCCAGCATAATTACCAAATCCGACAACTCCGTTGGTCGAAGAAGCAAAAACCACGCTGGGGCATCCAATACTGCGGACCAGTTGGACATCGATTGTATGCATTGATCGACATAGGGCTTTGGCTAGTCTGGTTCAGGTTATAATCACACAGTAAGCCGGACTAAACATGTAGTTAGTACCCTGGGCCTCTAGGCCAGCTACTTGGAGGCCTGATCGATTGATATCGATCGGTCGATACGAGCGACTTCCAACTGCTGCGATGCTGCGGGAATGATTTCAAGTGCAATGATCGTCGGAACGCCTCAAAGCGTGAGGTTGGGAGACGAAACGCACAGAATTACCTCGCACGTGGTTCCCATGTTTTTGTCGGTCGTACCATGGCCTGAGGTGAGGGATGCTCCTTGTCGCCACAACAAACTCAAAGCCAGTTCCGGACCGCGCCCCACTTCCGTCTCCGGATTCTCAGCCCACTATCCTAGGGTACAGTGACCTCACGCGAACAGCTGGTCGCCCTACAAGCGGAGACAGTCAAATAGCTGCCATCCCAATTGCAAAGCCATGCCTCAACCCCAGAAAATTCGCTGCTCTCCACCTTCGTTACCAATACACCAGCATCCTGATTAAAGACCTCCTTGCTTCCGCGACACCTTACATTATACGCGTAGAAACGCTGCACACCTCCCTGTCTGAGCTACGAATGCGCACTTTCATAAGAGCAATGTCTACGATGAGGGCACTGACGTACGCCGGCCCGAACCTCGCCCCCCTCCTCAAGGAGATTCCAAAACCCGAGCTCCAGAAAGCGACAGATGCCGTCGTGAAGCTCAAGTACAGCACCATCTGCGGCACAGACCTGCACATCCTCAAAGGCGACGTTGCGACCGTAACCAAAGGCCGCGTCCTGGGCCACGAAGGCGTGGGCACCGTCGAAGCCGTCGGTGCGGGTGTGTCATCCTTCAAGCCCGGCGATCCCGTGCTGATTAGCTGTATTACCGCGTGCGGCATGTGCGAGTACTGCAAGAGAGGGATGAATTCGCATTGCGAAACTGGCGGGTGGAACCTGGGAAACACGATTGATGGGACGCAGGCCGAGTACGTGCGGATCCCGAATGCGGAGAACAGTCTTTACAAAGTACCCGAGGGCGTTGACGAGAAGGCGCTGGTCATGCTGTCCGACATCTTCCCTACGGGCTACGAGTGTGGTGTCCTGAATGGAAAGATCTCCCCAGGTGGTACGGTCGTGATTGTGGGATCTGGGCCTGTGGGTCTGGCGAGCTTGATCACGTCGCAGTTCTACTCGCCGAGCGTCATCATCATGGTGGACCGAGATGCCAATCGGTTGGAGATTGCAAAGGCGTTGGGTGCTACGCATACGACGAGTATAGAAGATGCAGTGGAAACTGTAAAGCAGGTGACGGGTGGCAAAGGCTGCGATACCGTCATTGAAGCCGTGGGTACGCCGGGGAGTTTCCACCAGTGCCAGGAGATGGTTGCGCCGGGAGGCGTGATTGCGAATGTGGGCGTGCACGGCGTCAAGGCAGATTTGCATTTGGAGAATTTGTGGGATAAGAACATCGGTAAGCAAGATAGCTCCGTCAATATATGTATAGGATGCGAAATGCTGACACGTTGTAGCTATTACAACACGGCTCGTCGACACCACAACCACGCCCGTGCTGCTCAAACTTCTCGCGGCGCGCAAACTGCCTGCAGACAAGATGATCACGCACGAGTTCAAGTTCGAAGAGATGCTGAAGGCGTACGAGACTTTTGGAAAGGCGGGTGTGAATAATGCACTAAAGGTGTTGATCGAGATGTGAGGTTCCGAGCGGCGGTTTGGAGAGGGCGGCCTGTCTTTGGTTTCAATGTCCAATTGCGTGGTGTTTTGATGCGAACTTTGGTGGTCAATGGAAGCGCTAGTGCTCTGCTTGGATTGGTTTGGCCTGTTGAAGAAATACGGAGTAAGGATTCATTGTTCGGGGTCCGACTGTGAGCATAATGGCAATGGACGATCGAGGCTTCATTACGGTACGCAGACAGAAATGGTTTTTCGAGGAGCAAACACACAGACACAGATACGTCACATCTTGAGGCGAAATGTATATACTAATTAATGCACGAGAAAACCAGAAATAGGATTCTTGCGTCTTTTGCTTGGCGACTAAGTTTTCTTCTATCTTTTCGTAGCCTGACTTGCAAAACATTTGCCGTCTGAAACCGGTTTCTCGGACGTTCCGTGACGTTGGACCATTTCTACCCTAGGTAATATGCCTATGTACTTCTTCGCTCTTCACGCAACTAAAGCCTGATGCCCACCCTGAGTCACCTCCTTGAACCCTCCATCCAGATTAACCACATCAAAACCAGCCTGCTTCAATATCCTATATCCCAAATACCCCCTATACCCAACCTGACAATACACCAATGTCTTCTTACTCTTATCCAACTCCCCTATCTTCTCTCTCAACTCATTCAGCGGCAAAAACGCAGCACCCTTGACATATCCCCTTGCAACCTCTGCCGGACCCCGTACGTCGACGACCTGGTACTCTTGTAGAAGCTCCGGCGTCAAATCCTCCGGATGAACGGTCTCGGTATCGCCGCGCAACACATTCGACGCAACGAAGCCAGCCATATTGACCGGATCCTTTGCGGAACCGAAGGGTGGTGCGTACGCGAGCTCGAGGTGCTCGAGATCATAGACCGTCATGCCGCCTTGCATGCACGTCGCGATGACATCGATTCTCTTGTCCACGCCTTGCTTCCCGATGACTTGGGCACCGAGGATCCGACCGTCCGGCCTGGAGAACGCAAGTTTCAGCGTCAGGGGCGAGCTTCCGGGGTAATATCCCGCGTGGTTTGGCGGATGCACGATCACGTACTCCGGAGTCAATCCTTGGTTTCGCAAGTTGGTGATGGAGGGGCCGACGATGCCGACGTTCAGGCCAAAGATCTGACAGACGGAGGTTCCTACATTTCCTCTGTAGGCTACGTCTCTCCCGAAGATGTGATCTGCTGCGAGCCGACCCTGGCGGTTTGCCGGACCGGCAAGAGCGAGGTTTTGTTGGGTGTTGGTGACCTGATTCGTTGTACAGGCCATGTCACCCACGGCGTAGATGTCTGGATCCGAAGACTGCATTTGTGCATTGGTGAGGACGCCGAAGCGGTTTGTCTTCAGTCCGGCTTGCTCAGCTAGCTCGAGCCTTGGACGTACACCGACAACAAGAAGGATGATGTCTCCGCGAACCTTCTCTCCCGATTGGAGGACGACTTCACTCGCTGCATTGCCTTCGGTGGGATGTACGATTTCTTGTATCCGCGCATTGAGATAGAGGTCTACCTCATTCCTCCGTAGCTCGGCATGCAGTGGTTCTGCGATGTCCTGGTCGACGGGTGGGAATACGTGAGGAGCGTACTCGAGGATCGAAACCTTCATCCCCAGCGCTCGAAGTGATTCGGCTGCTTCCAGGCCGATGAATCCGCCCCCGATGATCGCCACGGACTTACTGCCATGGGAAGCCATGTACTCCTTAACAGCCTTCATCTCCGGAATCGTCTGGAGAACAAACACGTTCGGTGCGGCCGATCCTGGCATCGGTGGTCTGAAGGGCTCTGCACCCTGCGCCAGGACCAGTTTATCGTACGCCATACTCTGCACTTCTTCATCCCCAGTCCTATACTCGATTCTCTTCTCCTCGCGGTCTATCCTCACCACTTCGGTGTTGTGCCGCACGTCGACGTTGTACCGCTTCTTGATCGATTCGGGCGTCTGCAGGACGAGCGCATCGTCGGATTGGATTATACCGCCCAGAGCATACGGGATGCCACAGTTCGCGAATCCGACAAAGGGCCCTCTTTCGAAGACGGTGATGGTTGCGGCTTCGGAGAGACGTCGTGCGCGCGCGGCGAAGGACATGCCGCCCGCAACTCCCCCAACCACGACGATGTTGGGGGAGGTCGAATGCTTCGATTCGTCGCCCATTGAGGTGCTGTAACGGGGAAACCTAAGACGAGAGAGGAGCGGAATCTTGGATAATAGAGGCGATGGTGTTTTGGAACTGAGTCGTATCATAGATTGATGAAATAAAATCGATAAGTGGGAAAATCCACTAGTTATGGGGCCGTGGGCCGAAAATAAGCTGCGATCGAGCTGTCTTTCGACATGTCGTGATTAGTGCTGTAGAATGATCTTTTTCGGCGACATTGGTACTAGAGGTCGCCGACGTGACGTGCCAGTTGCCAGCCGGTTGGTTGAATTCCCAAGGGTTCTGCCGCCGTCTGCCGGTCTACAACTCTAATCGCTGCCCATTCCGCCTAGCTAACAGCCGAGACCTCGAGTATTTAGAAGCCTCAATTATATATTCTTTCGTTCGGGCCCTCGGTCTATAAGCAGAAGACTGGTGGAGCTGAATACGCGCTTGCATTCAGGGCTCATTGCTGGGGATTGAGAGTGTAGCAAAAGCTATTTACGGGCCAGCATTTAGGTTCTATCACAGGCGAAACTTGTCCGTATTAGCAGGCTTTCTCCCTGTTATATTTCTGTAATCGATAAATAATGCTTGGGAAGTTAATAAGACCATCTACCCTAAGGTACATTAGATTGTGTGGAGTCAATGACGAAACAGGTCCCCGCGCCATCGCCTCTCCTCACGCCATGAGACGAGTTAACCAGCAAATGCCTTAGAATTCGCATGATGCGCGTAGTAAAGCTAGATGGAATGCTGATCAGAATACATCGAGTTTCTGCTATGCCTGAAAGGCTAAAGTGTGTTACGGTAGTGTCGTAAATTACCTATCTGTTGTATGCGTTAATCCGTGATTCCTTAGCACTTCGCGTTGCGTCTCATCCGCCCGCGTTTTTTGTATAAGACCCTAGACATGCTAAAAATTTCCTAGAATTGCTACAAACACCTACAATAACTAGGTTAAAATTGAAGCTGTACGGTCGGAGGGTCAGGTACAAAGCACCCCGCCATTGTGGTTCTGCTCTCTCACAGCACTCATCCTGGCCTGGAACGAGGTACCCAGGGCTCCTCCCACCGAGTGCAGGGAGTGTATTGAGCTCGCGACGCGGCTGGTAGCGACCGCCGGTGGAGCTCGGCCTGAGGGTGACATCGTGCTGTGGGAAGGGGAATTGGTTGAGCTGGGTGGGCGATGAGTTGGAAGCTCTCGACCGATCGCCGCACGGAGGGAGTAGACATGATCGGGGCCCTGGATGGCGATGGGTGGCCGAGGCATAGGGATGGGGAATCACCAACTCATCGGCAACTGATAATCAGACCAATGCTCCTCTGTATCCGCCTCCCTCCATTTATCTATGCCTCCCACAACGCCATGCTCGTCAACCTCCCATTTTCCCCCTTCAATCATCTCTAACCATTTCCACAGCACATACCTGAGCTGTACATCATGCGCTGCGATAAAGTGGTTGAATCCCAGCTGGTATAGCTCCCCACTCCTTGGTTCAATCTCAGCAGTAGCATCCTCTCCTGCCCTGCGCACATTCTCACCAATTAGCGCGCCGTCGCTGGTTCTGGCAAATGCGTTGGACCCGAGGGTGAATGGAAGGATGAGTTTACTGCCATCCTCGAAAGGATGGCTGCCGTAGGGCTTGGTTTCAGTAAGATAGAGACCAGCTGGGTAAGTCAATATATTATCGAAGTCGTGCGCAAATGGCGAGATGCGCATTTGTTCGCCCCATGGGGCGCGTTGGGTTTCTTGGTAGGCAGACAATGCGCTGGAAAAGAGGAGAAGTGGGAAGAGCTTGTTGGCGTCTGCTTGTCCAGACGCTGGGGCGAAAGGCTGATGTTGGGAGATGCTTAAGCCCGGTGCGATATAAGTAAACTTGGGTCTTGAGCACTGGGCGAGGAGCCGATGTGCGAAGCTATTTGCGGGTAGGATCTCCGGATTACCACCAGTCACGGCTTCGAGCAGACCTTGTTCTGCGCTCTGCAGTTGAGATGGCATTCTGTCGTGAATCGCGTCTACCAGCTGCTCAAAAGCCTGGATAGTGTCTTCGAGGTCTTGTTCTGTGTAGGAAGGCATGATCCATGGTTCCGTACGCTCTTGCTCCCCATTGTAACTCTCATCGACGGCTAGAATTTTACCTTGGTCGATCATATCAACGAAACCATCAAGAACCATCTCAAGAGGCAGCCACATCTGTCGGCCGTTCATGGTAATTTCGGTGTCTCGCATGGACATGTGCTGCAGGGCTGTGCCCTCATCTTGATCTAAAATCAGCCCCAAGGGATGAGTAGCGCCCAGCGCCCAATTCGCCATGTAAAGCGTGACATAGCGTCTTTTGTTCGAATCATCTTCATCCTCAGCATAATTGGCGTTCTCCCAAAGTTCTTCCAGTGAGCACAAGCGTGCTAGATACCGATGAAAAAGGTGAGACGATTCCATTGCAAATCCATGCCAAGCTGCCTTCAGGAAAGACACCACAGAGGGTTCGAGACGTTCGGCTGTGCTCGCAAGAGCTGCATCGCCGCCATAGCATTCCCACCATGTGCGTTTATCGAGGGTGTCCAATGCCAGGCCGCGCTGAGTCCAGCCTAGTTTAACAATGTAGTTGTGAAGTACAGCGCAACGCTCGTGATCTAGGCCTTCTAATTCTCTCAATGGAGTTTCATCGCCGATGCGCCATTCAGCCATGGTGTTGTGTTTGGAATGGAGATGTGGAGAGAGACGATCTTTTCATGCCCCGTGTTATGAGTTGAGCTGACTAGTTTTCTCCTTGTCTAGGCGCTTATACAAAAAAGGTAAGTGCTAAGACGCAAGCTAAAGTGCTAAGGAATTATAGATTAACGCATACAACAAATGTCGGTTGCGCGCACAGCAGCTGAGTTCTATAGCAAGGGCAGGCCACTACGGTTCGTTTCCTAAGGGTACGCTAAAATCTTCCGAGATTGGTCTATCTCTAATGCTAACTATACTTTATTAATCATTATCTATCTATGCGAAAAAATATCTATTCGATTGCTGAAAAGCTCGATGCTAGTACATATTATAACAACTCTAGTTGTGGACAGCGGTCTTTCCATCGTCGTTCGATGTTCACCCTCTCGAACGGGGACCTTCTACGCTTTCTTCCGTTGCACTTCATGCTGAGATACTCTGGCCGCAGTGACAATTTCCTCAGCGTACTCATGGTGGCGAATTTATCTGCCCGGAGTTGTCTTGGAGCAGGTTCGGATCAATGCGAACCCCTAGACAAACCAAGCAGACGCTTATGCACTGCTGATCAGGTGGCAGTGGTTTTTGGACTTGATTCCCGCAAAAGCACGCCCGACCCAAACCGTCAGCAGAACGGAGCCGCGCCCGTGCCCGTCTATCCTTCTTTTGGATCCCTTGTCCACGCTTGCGCCTGGTCCCGTCAATGGTTGCCTTGGTCGTTGTTGACAGTATCATTTCGTTCTCTATCCGGTCGTTCTGGATATAGTAGTCATATCTCCTGGTGCGACATTGATGGCACTTATCTTCGAATTCTCTGATTGTGTACTCGCACACACAGAGGTCCTGGATGCCTGGGGCATGGGTCCAATCCCTTTTTGGCCATGACCTGCACTTTACCTGCCAGGGATCCTCTTCCGGATCAAACCACAGTCCGTTTTCTCTCTCGCGGTGCGCAACTACATTCGGCCAGCCTCGTTCTCGGCCTCCGTCTGGTATAAAACGCGGATGACGAAGCTCAATCCGTTGCCAATAGAGCTCTACTTCTTTCTTTATACATGTACTGCAAAGCAACCCTCGATGAGCATTCACTGAATGATGGTAGCGGTTCCTCTGTAGGTCATATCTCGTCGCCCAGCGGTCAATGCGGTTGAGTCGCTTAGCCTTACCGTGTAATTTGCAGTCATCACATACTTCCCTTGGGTGAGGCACGCTCGTACCACTGATTGATTCCATACCTGGCTGGATGTCGCAAACGTCCCATTGCATAGTGGAGCATGGTACATAACCACAGCACGGGAAATCATCGCAGTTGATTGGCGGAGATGAAGACTGTCCAGGCTGCTGGGGCGGTGGTTGGGGAGCAGCAACTGGCGACGGAACGGTTATAGTGGTACCAGAGGAGCGTGTGGTATCGGAGGAACTGGAGTTGGACGAGCTAGATAGACTTTGCGATGAAAGACGTAAAGGTGAGAGGCTTTCGGTTGCACTCCGTGCACTGCCATATTCCGAAGGAGAGGTGCCCCTGATTTCGGGTGGAAGTTGGAGGTACATTGAGTTTTCTGCCATTTCAGATAAAAGCTTCTGGAAAAAATGTGTGTCAGGGACTTAACTTGAAGGGCCGGATGGTAATATGGGATCGAATACTGATAATTGACGATTGGGCTCGAAGACGACTATGGCATGTCTTAAGGATATACATTCTGCAGATCCCGGCCAAAGCAAGACAAGGTAACAATGGATGAAAGCCGTATTCTTCTTCGCCGAGCAGTACAATGACACAAAGGTGGAGAAAGATCTTATTCTGGCCATTGTTGACATTGTGCACCATGGAAGCATGTCTTTGTTCGACTTTTTAGATGACCTCGAGTCAGAAGAACTTATTTTTGGGCGACCGAGCCCTGCTATGGAAGGCAAAACGAATCTTCATATGGCTTCCAGTCAAAGGAATGGTTAGCATAGGTGAGCTCGAAAACCCTCTTACCAGTCTAGCTGCTGGAACTTGACGGGTTAACCTCACGAGAAACTTTGGTGCATGCAGAAATTTTACACCCAGTTTTTCTGTTCTTCTTCTTCTTTTATCATTGAGTCTATCCGTTGCCTTGCACATGACGTGAACGCGGCGTGGACAACTCTCGGTTACACTTTCCTCCTTGGCCTGCGCTATCTACATGAAACCTCAACGGACCTTCCCGCGTCTGGGTTGGAGCTTGTCTACGCGGAGTTTATTGTTAATCTTCTAGAAAATGCATAGAACATGCCGATATTGCATATCTACGATCGCGGCGATCGAGTCCGCCGATCCGAAGTGCTCATGCCTGTGTGAGATCCCCGCGGAACGGGTCGTTATATGAGCTGTCTAAGCGAATCCACAACTACTACCCGGGTACTTCAGGCACAATAAATGGTGACCTCAGATGGCGACAGTACTTGGCCAATGACCTCTCCGTTCTTTTGATGCTCTCAGGGAAAGTACTCCCAACAAATTGGAAGGCCTCACCGCTGGGTCAACAAACCATGCCAACTGGGAACTGCGACCCAAGGGACGGACTTGAGATGCGTTGATAGTGCGTTATAACTTTCATTCCACGACTCAGAACGGAGAGATTCGCCTTTTCAGACGATATAAAGCTTGAAGTTCACCCAGCGGTTCCTACAAGGCACAGCCTCCATTTTCTCTCGCGTCTCGGCCTGGTCTCAGCAGTCATGCCTCGCATATCCTTGTTGACGGCTTCTCTCTTCGCTGCAACGGCGTTTGCACAAGTGCCTGGCCCCCTTACGCCTGAAGTCCATCCTCCCATCACATCCTACAAATGTACGACCGCCGGAGGCTGCAAGGCTGTTCAGTCTTCCATCGTTCTTGATTCCAACTACCGATGGCTTCACAACGTCGACGGCTACACCAATTGCGTCAGTCAGGGCTTCAACAAGGAACTCTGTCCAGATGTCGAGACTTGTGCTAAGACGTGTGCCCTTGAAGGGGTCGATTACGCCTCCTATGGAATTCACACCAGCGGCGATGCACTGACGCTTAACATCTACAAGACGGATCCCGCGACCAACATCACCAGTTTGTCAAGTCCCCGTGTCTATCTACTTGCGGACGACAATACGTATGATCACTTCAAGCTGCTCAACCAGGAGTTCACCTTCGACGTGGACGTCTCGAAAGTACCGTGCGGCATCAATGGAGCCTTATACTTTTCCGAAATGAACGAGAAGGGCGACGCAAATGAGCTTAATACCGCGGGTGCGAAGTACGGAACTGGTTACTGTGATGCTCAATGCCCGACGCAAAACTTCATCAAGGGAGTGGTGAGTACTCTGCATACCCCTGGGAATATAGAAAACTTACATTTCCCTAGGCCAACCTCAACGGCAGATATGGTGCCTGCTGCCAGGAAATGGATATCTGGGAGGCCAACCGTGCGGCGAACGCGCTCACACCTCATCCGTGCAATACAACACAAGTCTTCGCCTGCCAGGGCTCCCAGTGCGGCAATGAGGGCCACCGATATGAAGGCGTGTGCGATAAGGACGGATGCGACTTCAACCCCTACCGTAACGGTAACAAGGCCTACTACAGCCCGGGAGCCAATTACACCGTCGATACTTCCAAGAAGTTCACGGTCGTTACTCAATTCCTTACCACAGACGGCACTTCGACCGGCGATTTGAAGGAGATTCGTCGCATCTACGTGCAAGACGGAAAAGTCATCCAGAATTCCAAAATCTCCGTCCCAGGTCTTGCTCCCGGTGACTCCATCACCGATGAATACTGCAGCGCGCAGAAGAAAGTCTTCGGCGGGGAAAACGATCACGCCCGACTCGGCGGTCTTAAGACGATGGGTGAAGCCATTGGCCGAGGCATGGTTCTCGCGCTCTCCATCTGGGACGACTCAGGCTCGTTCATGGCGTGGTTGGACCAAGAACGGTATCCGGCCGATGCGGATCCGAGCAAGCCTGGTGTGGGGAGGGGACCTTGCCCAATAACAGGAGGTAGGCCTTCGGATCTCATTCAGCAGTTCCCGGACGCGAAAGTTGTGTTTTCCAACATCAGGAGCGGTGACATTGGAAGCACGTTCAAGAATTCAACGCTGGTGCGGAGGGCGGTGAGATTGAGGGTTTAGGACAGTATTCGAACCGCGAAGCCCTGCTACACTGAGAGATCGTAGCTCCTTCTCGTACATAATTATAAAAGCAAGTCTGTGAGCCTGCTTGTCTAAGCCGCGGAACGGAGGCGAAGGTGGGGATAAGATCATCAACTTTATATGTAGTTACCAACGTGTGGCCGAATTTATAGAATAAAAACTGGTACCTCAGAACAGCCACTGATCGCGCAGTGTCGTGAAGCCGCCGTTCTAACCCAGAGAAGCCGAGCGTACAATATCTCTGGGCCTTCGGAAAATAAAGCCCCACCCCTCGCTAGTCCTGACCCATGCATTCCCACCGAGCAAAAGACATTGCTCCAGGATGTAAAGTTCCAAAAGTTCTAAATTTTGCCACGAGAAGCTATAGCCAGCCATGTTAAGGACTGCTTGGTATACCTGCCCACATACGATAATCAAGGAAAGAGAAGCCTATGATGCCATTTAAAACTTCAAAATTTGTCGTTCCGAGGAGAAAATATTACTTTTCTGTCAACAGGGGGCCACGTAAGCGGCACCTACCTCTCAAGTCAGCGGGGTGGACTTCACCACTACACGCGAGTCCCGCTACCGCAATACACGATCTGCAACGCCCGTAGCACCTTCAGCAAAACGCCCCAAACATGCGCCTCATCAACTGCGAAACACTACAGCTCGAAGAATTCTTCGGCTGGGGAGCTCCACCATATGCTATTCTGTCGCACACTTGGGGCGACGAGGAGGTGTCTTTCGCAGATCTGCCCTTGAGTCAGCCTACAACAAAAGCCAAGGCAGGATATCGGAAGATTGAATATACTTGCGCGCAAGCAACTGCTGACGGATTCAACTACGCTTGGATTGATACCTGCTGCATCGACAAGAGTTCCAGCGCGGAGCTTTCAGAGGCGATAAACTCCATGTTCTCTTGGTATCAGGACTCCGCTCGCTGTTATGTGTATCTCTCGGACGTCTCGGAAGCCAATATGACCGAGACTTTTCCCGAAAGTAGATGGTTTCTTAGGGGCTGGACGCTTCAAGAGCTATTGGCACCGGAAAAGGTGATCTTTTTTGACCAGGAGTGGAAGGAGTTAGGCACAAAAGCCAAGCACGCGGATTGGATATCCAAAATAACGGGAATAGATGTCCCGGCTTTGTTCGGCCGTGGGCCGGTAGAGATGGAAGAACAAAATACCGGACTTGGCTCTTTCTGCGTGGCCCGGAGGATGTCATGGGCCTCACGCAGACACACCACACGTGAGGAGGACATGGCGTATTGCCTCCTTGGAATCTTCAACGTAAACATGCCGCTTCTGTATGGAGAAGGCCGTGGCGCCTTTCTTCGCCTCCAGGAAGAGATCATCCGAAAGGTGGATGATGACTCTATTCTTGCTTGGGGTCTGGAGCCGGAAATGAAGCATCCACTAGGCCTTATACCAGACCATGTGAAGGGTGGAATGAACAATATTATCTACCTCACCCCGGCGCTGGCATTCTCGCCAGAGGACTTCAAGAACTGCGGGGATCTGAGCTATGCCGCAGAATCAACCTCTCCGTTCACTATAACGAACGTTGGCTTGCAAATACAACTACCACTTGTGCCAGTGTACGAGCCAAATGACCCCGCCAATCCGAATGGTATCCCGGGGTGGATAGGGTTGCTTAGCTGTTCAACGGGCTCGAGTCAAGAGTTTCTAGGTATTCTGCTCAGCGCCGCAGGACCGAAATATGACTCTAGTGCACGAGTATCTCGGGCAATGTGTTTCACAGATGGAGGCGCATACCGGACACTCGTTGTGAGTCCCAGAACTGCTGTGAGGGCAACTCTTGAGAAGACCACCATTATTGGATCCGATCAGTCTCAGGCGCTTAGGTGGCGCCCGTTACGCTACCTACAAATTGTTGTGAATCAATCCAAAGCCCTTGAAAGCCTTGGCTACCGAGTCATTGATGGGACAGGACTGCGTCTCGGGGAAATTATCCATGAAGTGGATGAAGGAGAAGGGGACCAGCCAGAGCATGAAGGGGAGAAGAGTCAGCAAGAGGATGAATGGCAATGGAACCGGCAAGAGAATGAAGGGCAAGGGAACCAGCAGGAGAATGAAAGGGAATGGAATCAGCAAGAGGATAAAGGGGAGGAAAACCAGCATGAGAACGAAGGGGAAGGGGACCAGCAAGAGACTGAGGGGGAAGAAAACCAGCGAGAGAATGAAGAATATGAAGTGGTGGGGAAGCAGGGAGACAATGAAGGCGCTCCGAACTGGGATCCTGAGAAGACGATTCTCACCGTAAGAGAGGACCAAGCGTCCTTGGTCTTATTCCGTTTCGAACCGCCATCCGGGGACACAAACTCCAAATTTACCATAATCATGCGTCCTGGCAGTCATGACGCCGTCGTCCGGGAAGAGGGGCCTTCTTCTGAGGATGAGGAGTTGAGTTTGTTTAAGTCTCTGAAAGCCAAATCTCCACAGGATCAAGACCCCAACGTTACGATACGGGACACAGATGGGAACATTTTTGAAGTCAGGGTTGAGATCCGGTCCATGACGATACATAACCGCCAGATATTCGAGGTCAACGTCGATGCCGTCCGAGTTGTCGATGGTAATACCTCGTTGGGAGATTCAAGAATGACGACTGATGAATAGAATTGGTCGTGGATTGGTTGGGTCTTTGGCCATATGTTAACATGTCTGGAAATTGGCATTATCGTATCTAGATCCCATCCTCGTGGTTCATAACACGAAAAATATACGTCATAGTCTGGGATAACAGCTGATAGATCAAGATTCGCTACAAACACGTTAATCTTATGCCCAGATCTGCTAAGATTTCTAGTTGGCAGGATGACAGGCTTATATATCTCGGTACTTTTACAGGAGTCTTGCTTAACAGTTTGCCCTCTACCCAAACTCCTAGGGAAAATGTGGGTTCAGCGCAAGATGCAGGATTTGTGTTGCATTGCGGGGAATTACGGCGGCACATGCAGCAACTAAACATCCGACAATCCATCATGGTGGAGGTAGTGAAAGATAGGAAGTGGAGGAGTCAGGCATGGGTTTGGTTTAAGTCTTATCCATAGTATCCTGTTTACCGTTAGGGAGTTCATCCATTTTTCGTAGTATATCCTTCTCATACGTCCCTTTGATTTCAAAAGATCTCTGTGGCAATTCAATGTTCGCACAATTTTGGCGATATTTCTTATCATAAGCCATACGTAGTTCATTAGAAAGGAGATATCACAGGCTCGTACAATATTAAGCCATCACAGTTGTAGACCATCGTCTTCACTCCTTCGTTGAGTTCCAATCAACCAATGCATCCTCTCCCACCTTCTCCTTAATCAGCCTCGTGCTCAGATCCCAGAGAGCAGCCCCCAACTTCGGATCAGAAGCCTGCTTAGACTCCTTGCCGGGCTGTCCAACATCACTGAAGTAGTAACCATTGTAACCCTTCTCTTCAACCTCAGGACTGGTCGCTGCATACAAGGCACTATATGACCCTTGCTCGACATTGCGCCCTCCAGCCAACATCACGCTGGTGAGCAGTTTGCCCAGAAGGCCGGGATATGCGTCTTTCCACTGCTGCTGCATCGCGGTGTTGACGGCACCCGGATGGACGGAGAGAGCGTAGATGTTGTCGTTGTTGGGCTGAATGCCCTTTTCCAGAAGACCGTACTTGACACCTAGGATGATAGCGAGTTTGGTTCGGCCGTAGACCTCGGTGTGGCCGATATCCGGGTTGTTGATTTCCTCAATGGAGCCAAAGTGCACGTCTGAAGGGGCGGTCCTGTGCATCTCGGAAGATTCGAAGACGATGCGCGGTGCAGGGGTGTCTGGGAGTTTGGATGTCTTCCTCAGGAGAGGATAGAGCAGGTTGACAACGTAGAATTGACTGAGCCAGTTGACTTCGAAGTGGCGATCGATGCCGTCTACCGTCTCGCCGTACTGATTTACGTTGATTCCAGCGGAGAGAATGAGCTATTGACCACTGTTAGCATTGAATGTATACATGTCGTGTTGCGCATGCTTACCAGGTCAAGCCGCGACTCCCTCTCTCGAATCTTCGTAAAGACTTCTTTCACCTGCTTGAGGTTTCCGATGTCGCATCCCTCCCACTCGATTTTTGCATCCGGGCCAACTTCGTCTTTGATCTTCTTGATCGCGTCTTCGCCTTGCTCTTCTTTCCGGTTGACCATGATCACGCGAGCTCCCTCCTTGACGAATGCCCGTGCGACCTCGAAGCTGCCGATCAATTAGTGTAAGGCACCTTTCCAATGCGGAATATCCATACCCAATCCCCAAAGCGCCTCCGGTAACTAGCGCCACTCTGCCATTTATATCTTGGATCTCTTTCTTGGGACCAAGAACTGGCTGTAGGATGGATTGCATTGTGAAAAAAATTCGCAGGTGTGGTCAGAAGAATTCAAAAAATGACAAAAGGTATCGCAGAAAATGGTCATCAAGGAACACGCGTGTTTGGTGGTAAGTATATGTTGCTCGTGCTCTGATCTTCATCGTGGCGTCATCGCGATTTCATCAGAGATAGAAGCAGCGTCGCGATTCAGGTTGTGTTAATGGCGTCAAATGAGGACTCAGAATATTTGAGAGTTGTTTCGGTTGTTTTCAGCAGGATATTAACGGGCATTACCCAGGCTATGCTCTCCAATGATCAAGTTGTAATCACGTGATTTGGGTGAATGGTTCATATGGCAAACCCCTGTACGAACGCATGCATTGTCCAATAACGTGGCTCTTTTTGTATGCTCTGAGTGGTCCACCGAAGAAGTTGATACATAAAATGGTGGTTTCACACGGCGGAGCAAAGAACTTGCAATAAGTTTTTGAAGATAGCAGTTCGTAGGTGCTTGAGTAATATTGACGGTCGACTCCAACAGTTGCGCATGATAACGTGAAGTAATATTAATCCATATTAAACATTGTAAAACAAAAAACCAGACAAGCGCAAGGTACTGAAACAAAATGCGTAGCAACAGTGTCGTTTTGCACTCACCGCTGAAGAGTCTTGGAAGCAAGTTACCGTTTACAAAGAGAAAGCTTACCGTTTCCCACGTCTAGGTACATACGGCAAAACAGTCCGCCTTCGAGGGGAAGCATCGTCACGACGGCGGTTGGGCTTTCGGTCTATGTTCTCAGGGTCTGACTCTTTGACGCCATCGGAGGATCTTGTAGCAGGCCGCTTTGGGGTAGGTGATTCTTCAGCTTCGTCCGAATCCTCACGACGGCGCTTGGGCGTTCGTCTTGTATTCTTAACGCCAACGGGAGACCTTGTAGCAGACCGCTTTGGGCTAGGCAAATAGTCCTCATCGTCTGAATCCTTACGAACAGGCTTTGCTATTTCGTCTAGGGTAGAGTCGGAATCGACATCCACATCTTCGCCATCATTTCCAGGGTTTGAGCCGGCGGGAGCAGTCGGGGGTGAACCACCATTTCCAGGGCTTGGGCCGGCGGGAGCATTCAGGGGCGAGCTGCTGGCACGAGAACGCAGTGGTTCGGATCTTCGAGGTGTGCTAGCGGCTGCATGCTCAGGAACAGTCCCCTGTTGGCCCCCGTTCCTGGGCTGGCTGTTTGGTTGTCTGGAAGCGTTATCAGTCATATCATTGTCCGAACGGTTCGGCGGAGGGTATCTGCAGTTCTCATCCCCGCATCTGCAGCCGTCGCGGAGAGTATTGGCCCATTCAGCGCCATAGTCGAGGGTGATCTCCTCGCCTTTGCGAATAGTCTTACCCGGTATGACCCTAACGACGACGAGCTGCACATTCATGCCACTGCGAGCCTGGATGAGTTCTGCATTGGGATTGCACGAGTGATTCAGGAACCGAAAAGCAGAACCGTAGTAGGTTCCGTCAATGACACAGCTGGGCTGTTCTTCGTTGTCGTCTTCGGGAGCAGGGCCGATGAAGATTTTGGCCTGGTACTCGATATCCTCTCGTGTGCTAGAGTACGGTTTCACCACTCCTGCGTATTCTCCAAGAATCGTGGGGCCTGTCAGGTCGTCGGCAGCAAAAAGCCCGTAGCCCCGTCCCTCCCTGGAAACATCGCGAATCATGGCCCATCCGGTCCATCCTTGAGATGAATTCAGTCCTTCGCCGTAATCACAACTGCATGGATCATTAGTGAAACATTCTGCACAGATGCTGTCCACGCTTGGGTTAGAGAGAAGATCAGATAGCCTACGTGGTGGCCATCTTCCATTGCACCCCCGAGGCCTCGCCTCGTTCACCCAGTCATCAGGATTGAGACGGTTTCGGATAACAGGTTCGCAATCATGTGCAATCTGTCTCACTGGAAACTCATTTTCATCCTGACAGTAGAAGACTGGGTTATTGCGACGGTAGAGCTCCTGCAGGAGTGTGTCCAATCTTGCTTGCTGTGTGCTGTTGAGGCCGCGGCCAGCTGATGCGACTCTCGCTCGAAGTTGGTTGAGTTGCCGTAGTGTTTGCGTTTGCTGTCGAGACATGGTAGGATTTTTGATGGGTTGATGATGTCCCCTCCATTATGGGTCTTGTCAAGTATATATGCATGATGATACGTCGTCCCAAGGGCCACCACAAAGCTGTAGTAGTTCGAAGGCCACCAGACTGCAGTGACCTGGAATGGAACAAAGGCATTATGGCTTTCATCAAAGGAATTGCTCATGCTGTACAATGTACAACATTGTGAAGGCTCCATTATCTCCCCAAAAATAATACGCCTGTCGGTATGAATGGAGACTGCTTTGATAGCTGAAAGAGAGGATCGAACTATACAATGTAGTGATCGGAAAATAGACGTTGAATCCACATGGTGGCAGAATACTAGGAGGGGAGCAATTGGGCTGCTCAAAAATAGAGACTAGGGCTCTGTCAAGGGACGAGAAATGGGAGCGTGGATCAAAAGAAGGAAATACCATGAAGTTTAAACGTAGGCGGGAATCTCAAAGAGTATAACTAGCCAATTTTTAGAAAGAAGAAGAAGAATCTGGAAAGGCTCCTCTTGAACTTACAAGTAGGGAAAGGGGAGACGGGAGACTGCGAGCATTTATGAGAAAAGGGGAAGACATGACGACTGCTGTCTTGAACACCTATTTCAAGACATGTTGAAGGAGTTATGATCAGGGTTGGCAATGCCGAGACCACCGTGACGGAGGAAAAAACAATAGACCATATAGAAATAGAGAAGATCGATATCTCCCAACAACCTATGGGGTATGAACGAAATATGGAAGACAATGGAGCAAGACAGATTTCCCAGCTCTGGCATAGTTTGAAGAAGGGCATGAATGGCATCTTCGACCGTGGGAATTCGCACACACACCCCATTCCTCGTACGGTCAGGTGTCAATGTCTCTCAATTTGCGTCGGAAACTGGCACAACCGGACATGCGGAATGCATGTGCTATTCGTGCCACATTCCACAATATAAGTATAGCCCGTGCCTGGCGGCTGAGTGAGCTGCGGTTGCCCGTCGTCAGCGTCATCAACGAACATATTCTCGAAGAAAGATGACGAGAGAATGCCTCGAGTGGACCAGATTTGGCACCCGCGCGCTCGATATGGGGTGGAAAAAGGGTTCTCTTGGAGTCTCCGCATCTCGCAACCGTCAGAGAGGCGAGAGTGGAGACAATTTACCAGACACGGCCCGTCCGGATCTAGCGCCAGGAACAGGCTAGCCTCCTTCCGTAACAGGCAAGGCTCCAAACGGGGCGCCTCTCGGCAGGGCCCTCGGTCTGCGAACCAACACCAACGGTCTCATCGCCAGCACCCGCCAGCCTCGCGCTGTGTCTCCTTCACGGTTCCCCTCAGTGCCTCAGTGCCATTCGTGTCTCCTTCGGGTCGCGCAGAGCACACAGCTTCGCGCCTTCCTCTCCCCTTCCTGTCGCTCTTTTGCCTACACTACTCGATCCCCAAACCGACCCTCCTTTTGGCTGCACGCTCGCG
Source organism: Westerdykella sp. P71 (assembly GCA_019022765.1). Classification (NCBI taxonomy): domain Eukaryota; kingdom Fungi; phylum Ascomycota; class Dothideomycetes; order Pleosporales; family Sporormiaceae; genus Westerdykella; species Westerdykella sp. P71. Next base: position 28,570 of record JAFHBW010000495.1, read on the forward strand.
CCCGTCTCTCCTTTTCACCCCCCTTCGTACCCAATTGTCCCACCCGCCGGTGTTTTATCACCCTCACCACCACCACAATAACAACAATAGCAGATTTTGCGCCGATCGCCTTCGCAAATCCTTTATATCCATCTCACCACGCCCGCCGGATACTCTCCATCCGCTCCTGAAACGCTCGAGGCCTTGTCGCGCTTCAGACTCCCGACGCCCCACAGCTGGTCTCTGTCTATCATGCGCAGTGCGTAGGAGCCTCATTCCAAACCGCCACACCCCCTTACCGCAGGGTCTCCAGCGCTCGACCCGACTCTTCGTTGAAAACCTGTTCCCTGTCGCTCTTTGCGAACTCCTTCTCGTCAGTGGTGCAGCTGGCCTGTCACCACCCTACCGCTCCCTAACGACACTCCTTCACCTCTTCTGAGCATCGCCATATGTTCTAGCGGCGTGCTCAAGTCACTCATTACAACAACAGCTGGACTGGAAGTCGTTGCCGTTGACCGGATACCCCCTTTAATACATCTCAGCCGCCAACATGGGCTGCTGTGGCGATCGCGAAAAGGCCATCGCCGTGAGCGAGGAGCAGAAGTGGGATTACATCGTATGTGTCGTCTCCGAGCCTTCTCGAGTGCGCTGACCTGACTCTTCTTCAGACTCTTTCCGACTTCAAGTCTCGTTCTTGCCTCACCCCTCTCTCCTACGCATGGTTGTGGATCCTCGTCATCATTTCCGGCGCCGTCTACGCTGCCGATGCCTTCACCGCCGTCAATCTTCTCGCCTTCAACAAGTGGTCTAGCGAGGTGAAGCCCAAGGTCAGCTTCGACGTTGCCAAGTGGATCTTCGCGGTGTGCATTATCCTATCCTATGTCTTCCTTGTTTACCGCTGGATACGGGCATGGCGCGTCATCCGTTCCGGCAGCGTGACGGAGAGCTACCTGGAACCTCTTGCTGCCATCTTTCAAAGTATGCGTATCACGAGGCGTGGACAAGGCTGGCGTCGCTTCTTGGTCTTTGCCGAGTTGACCCACAGCCGAAAAGGTGCCGATTATCTGGCGCTCTTTGTCTACTTCCAATTCAAAGGTAAGCCACGATGAACTCTGTGTGAAGATGGAACCTAATCCGCATAGGCGCGCTTCTCATCATACTCGCGCAAGGGCCCCGCATGGCCATCAATGCCCTGACGCTGTGGGCTGTCATGCAGGCCCAGCTCATCCCCGTGGGCGACCACGCTGCTCCCAAAAACCGATCCCCAGTCGTGCAGTTCTTCATGAACATCGAGACGATGACGAAGACCGGCAATACACGCGAAACAGTCATCTACTTCAGCATGCTGTTTTCCTTGGTCATCTGGGTCATCGCTGCGTTGTCGTTGATGCTCTCCGTCATCTTCTATATATTCTTCTTGTGGCATTATATCCCCAGCGCTGATGGGACCTTGACCCAGTACTGCCGACGCAAAGTCGAGACCCGTCTCGAAAAGGTCGTGAGCAAGAAGGTCAAGAAGGCTCTGGAGAAGGAAGATCAGAAACGACGGAAAGAGGAGAGTGGCCGCAAAAAGAAGGGCGATGCCGAGGGGGCTCAAAGGGCGCCAACACTGCCGAAGCTTGGAGAATTGGAGGACGACACAGCTTCTGTATTCTCCACGAGCACCACCACCACGGCACTCCCACCTTACACTCCCCATGGACCTACCAGGACCAACACCACGAGTACCAACACCTCGTCAAGGACCCTCGCAATGACGCCCTCGCTGCCTTCACTGAGCGAACGCCCCGTTCCCAACCGATCCGATACGTCTTTGACCTACGCATCAGATGCACCCCTTCTCAGCGAGGCCGGAAGCATGGGCATGTCCTCCCCAGTGCCACCGATGCCCCAGCTCGATCGCGAAGGCGACTATTTCCAAGCCAGACCCGGCCCTCGCCCCATGCCTCGCGGACCGCCTGGGCGCCCTTTTTCGCCCATGTCCCAGGGACGAGCCTCGCCGCACCCGCAGCGAGGCCCACTCCCACCCGTCAATACATCCTTCTCCGACGGTCGTGGGACCCCTTCTGGATATCTAATTTCCCCTCAGCCCAGTGAATCTGGTGCGCGAAATCCCCCTTACCCATCACAGGCACGCCTTGCCGACCCGACATTCTCACCTTACGACAACCGAGCGCCTAGGAATGGACCAGCATACGAG
>JAFHBW010000496.1:0-15613 GCA_019022765.1 Westerdykella sp. P71
TTTTTTTTTTTTTTCTGTTTTTTGTTTTGGTTTTTAAATTCGCCCTTTTGATCGTTTCCTCCCGCCCCCGTTGTTTTGCAAAATTCGCAATTTGGTTTTTTTTTTTTTTTTTTCTTGGAAGGCGGAGCGGAAAGCCGCATGGATTCGGGAGTTCGGGAGCCCGGGAGTGGTCTGGAACGTGGCATCGGGCGCGTGTTGCGGGTGTTGCGGGTAGCTTAGGGGTGCTTGCTGCGCCTCGCCGCTAGGACGGGTTGGGAATGGTCGCGTTGAGGTTAATGGGACGTCGTTGGACCGGGATGAGGGATTCGTGTTCGTGTGAGGCGAGCGGGTGTTCGGATGGGTGCATGCGGGGGAGGATGAATGGTTTGATCTCGTTTTACAGCTTGGTGAGGGAATGAACCTACACGCATTGGTGCAGATCCCGTTTCTTGCACTTGCGAAGAAGGCTGAGGTATGCATATGGCGGCAGCGAGTGGTAACACTCCAGTGTTGTCTTTACAGACACGATCGCTCTCTCCTTGCTTGAACTATTACTAGCCCTTGGACTTCATACCTCCACATCTCCACCACTCTCCGCCTCCGCGCCCTTCGATCTCCCACCTCCTCGTCCGCCTCTCCTCCCCCCTCCCCCACGCCCACCACGACCCCCTTTGCCCTTGCCCCCCATCTTCCCCACTTCCTGCTCCCACCCCTCAACATCCACGACCACGCCCTCCGGTAACTTCCCATCTTTCATCAACACCCCCTCCCTGCCCCTCTTCCTACTCTCCACCCTCTCGAAGAACTCATACGGTAACACGCCATTCTCATTCCCCTCCGTCAGAATAACCCCATTGTCGCTGAGGAAGAACTTGATCCCCGCAGCTAAGGCGGCACGAATGTCGATGTAGATGAGGATGGTGGACGAGAGCCGCATCCCGGAGATGACAGGGGGTGCTGCTTCGTCGTTTGCACCGTCGGCTGCTGCGGACGCTCCGTCCTCGAGGGTCTTGAATCCGCGAGGCAGACCGCCGGCACAGTGGATGTGGTTCCGGTTCATCTTGCGGAGGCCGCCGCCTTTGAGGATGAGTTGCCAGGCAGCCTCGGTAGTACCGTGGACGCAGATGGAGGGGATATTGCCCGCTTCTTCGGTAATGGGGGTGAGTAGGCCTTCATCGTCCACTTTGAGCGAATGGCCCTGGTTGGCGCGGATGAGGTAGCCGGACGGGCTGGATGATTCTAGTGGCGGCTGGGAAATTGCTTCGGGGTTCTCTGCAGGCGCGGTGGATTCCGGCTCCTGGGTCGAAGAGTTGAGAGATGAGACGGGGATGAGGGAGAAGCGCTGTTTATCATTTGTCTCGACAATGGTTTTCAATTCCTCGAAGCTGATATTGAGTCTCCGCAGTGAAGGCGTGTTGAGCTGGAAGGCCGTTAGTATGATTTGTCCAATCGTACGAAAACGAAAGCAAATATCGAAAGAATAAACACAAGACCACACAAAGAAAAGTCAAAACCTACCGCCTCCTGCACATTCACCCACCCCCCCTTCCCCAACTTCAACCCCTCCTGCTCCGCCCCATGCCTCAACAACCAACTCACCTTCCGCGAAACCTGCTGATCCCGCGGCATATCCCTCGGGTTCCGGCCTCCTCTCCCTCCTCCTCTTCGTCCAGACATTGCAGTAGCAGCAGCGGTCGCGAAAAAGCGCGTTAGATACAAGGGGGATGGACGTGGAATTTTGATTGATGGAGCGAAGGATTTGGGGGAAATCCTAGTTTTAACAAAAATGTGGGAATGGTGAGGATTGGTCGTCTTTTAGCTGTCGGGAAAAGGGCGGAATGGTGGATGTTCAAAGGGCTGGGGTGGATCCGTGGTGGTGGCTTTTCGTGTGTGTGTCCAGGGTGAGTCAGATCGAGTCGAGCGAGTGATGATGGTGGGTGGATGAGGCTCCTGCAGTGGCTGCAGATTTGTATTGGGCTGTGGCGAAGGGCGTGGTGCACGGATGGGGAAGAAAAGTCGTGGCCAATCAGATACTGTTCACCAGCCACAACGTCCTGTGCCAAGAGAAGTATACAAAGCCCTGGAAATTGGCAAAGCAGATGATCGCTGTTCCTGTCGTTGGTTTGGCTTGCTAAACAAGGACAACAGCATTCGCTTTTGCAAGAGTCCATGGATATTACGTGAATTTCGGACAGGAAAGCATCATATTTACATTCCTAATCTTTCTTCTATTTTCATCATCGTTATCTACAGTCAGTCGTACGCTTGCTCATTGAATTTTTGAAAATGCATCCCTTTCCTCCATCCATGCCCCGAACCATGCGCAAAAGGCAAGGCGATAACGCCTCCGTTTTACCACCACCAATGCTGTGCACATCAACCGACAAAATTAAAATCGAAATACACACATGACAGAAGAAGAAGAAGATAGAGAGCCAGGAAACCGAAATCAAAACAACGCCAGTAACACCGGGGTATAATGTCATCTCGAAACAGTGTCTAAGAACCATCTGAGGCCGTCGGGTGTTTTTCGCAGCGGCGAAAGAGCACAGCTCCTGCCTGAGGACCAGCCTGTCTTTTGTCGTGGCAATGGTATATCGTTCTTGATACAATTGAATGCTGCAAGGTCTTTTTAATAGGACCGAGCCTCTTTTCCTAAGTGTGCGTTGAACGATTCTGCTGGTGGGCCGTGATAAGCGGGGTGAAGACCAGGTTGAGAAACGGATTGTCCTGACCGAGCAGGCGAACATTAAAAGCGATTGGAAAGGGTGCTGGAAAATTAAGGGTGCTGGTCGACGTGCCTTTTGCGGATCGAAAGTGGAAGGGGCTCAAAAGCAAGGTTGGACAACAATCCAGCTGGATGTCTGTCTGTGGAGCATCCAGGCAACGACACATGCTTTGCTTCATCACACATCAGCGCCAGAGTTGCGGGCCAGGGCCGCCAGCGGATCCATAATGGGGGTTATTACTGTATCCGGGACGTGCACCACTGAGACCGAGGCTCTGGTCCATGAAGGTGTTGGCCCATTCTTCCCCTCCCAGCAAATCAGTGAAGTTCACGTTGCCGGCGCTGGGAGCACCAGTCATCTGAAGGTTTTGGGGAGCTGTCCGCGGTTGCATGTTGATTTGCTGCTGGGCACCTTGCATCAAATACATGGGCATCGGGCCGAAGAGCTGCACATCGTTGTCGTTCAACCGGCGAGATCCCACGGGGACATTGGTGCCAGCTGGATTGAAGGTAACTGGTGTTTTCATCTCATGAGGGACCTGATAGGGCATATTGGGCGCTGTAGGGGACATTTCCGTCTTGAAATCCTGAGCATGGTTATTCTCGAACGTTGTCATCGGTTGATTCGGATAAGCGAAAGGGTCTGTAGATGGGAACATCATTGCATTGACGTCGGAGAGTGGGACATTCATGCCAGTTGGATCAATAAAGGAGTTGCCCAGAGGAGTTGCGGGAAACGAAGGGCTAGGTCGGTGCTGCAGTGGGTGATTGGCTGGCACACCAAAGCTTCCGACGCTTGTGGTTGTGGACGTTGGCGTCAAGTTAGGCAAGGAGTCATAGAAATCGGATGTAGACTGCGATGGAGAGCGGGAATATCCGGGATCGATACCAAGACTGGCGAGGTGGGCTTGGGATATGGGTAGTGCACTACCGGCTGTGCGTTTTTGGTCTGGCATGGTTTCCGGAAAGGTGCTGGCTCGCCGTAGACCGGTCGCGACAAAGTCTTCCTGCTGGAGGAAAGCCGCTCGGTTGTGCTGTAGTTGTGGGGAGCTCTCTTGCCTGCGCTTTTTACCAAGGGCGAGATGTGCGTTCTGCGCCGCCTGCCTCATTTTCTCCGGCAATCGCTCGAATATTGTCTACGCGGCACTTAGCATGAGTAGTAAGTAGCACGTTCGGGACACCGTCACTTACGTTGAGTGTGGTCGTGCATCTATCGGCAGCCATGCTCCGCTTCGCAAAGTGGGCCAAAACCTCTTTGCCTTTCTCTGCTTCTCGGTACAGCTCCTGGCTTGTGGGACTGGTCGGGTTCTCCAAAACAAAGTATAGGATGGAGATGATCGCGAAGAAGGTGGTGTACATTGAGAACCAGTATGCACCAACCAGCATGCCGCGGTTCTTCATTTCATCAGTAATGTGGATGATGTTCCGTGACACGCTTATGCAGGCAGAAGCGCATGCGAACGCCCTCTGGTCGACGGCTGGGGTTTGGAAGGACTGGGAGACGTAGTGGAGGAACGGACGATAGAGAAGTAGTTGTGCGTGCCCGAAAGCCATTCTCAAAAGTTGCTGAACCCTGCCGAACGTTAGGGAGATGATAGTAGAACGGGCATGTTGTGTACTGACCTCAGAATGATCGGGGGAGCCTCGTTTCCAATCCGCAGGGCCATCGGGAGTTGATCGAGCCAGAGTTGCAAAGCTTTTTCGAGCTCACGGATCTTGGAATAGCTAACGGTATAAGTAACGGAATTCTTCCCATCGGATTGCGTTCCCTTGATTGGATAAACATGTTTGCAGATGTCAGCTAATATGAGCACAAGCCTGGCGTGCGCATTCGAAGCAGCGATAACTGATATTTGGCCTTGGGGCATAGGTCGAATCTCCGTCTCAGTGATGTACTCGTCATCCACCTCGGCCGGCCACTCCTGATCGACATCCTCGTCCTTCAAGAAAATGGGCAGACCCAGCATAGCCCCGACGTAAATATCCATTCTTCGTATCGTCCAAAACAGCCGCTTTCGAGTCTCGGCCTCTATGGGGTTGAAGTTCATATTGAAGGATCGATGGAGTCCCATTCGCAGGGCGGATCGCATCGCGACTCCGATATATGCATAGCATGTGGGGAGCTTCGCAGAAGATTGTAAGAACTGTATCATGAAAATGATAGCTTGCAACGAGGTCAGATCCCTGCAATCTGCGATGTCCAGCAGCTGCCGAGATGCCCTGAAATACTTGAAACTGCAATAGTTTAGCGAATAGACACCTTGCACGAGAGTGGAAGCCCGTCCTTACCCATGATCGATATTGGTCTCATAAATGCGCTCTTCGGATGGTCCCTCAGTCCTCGAGAAGAGGGTACCAAGGGCGAGTACGGCGTATAGGAGAGGCAGGAACGAGTTCTCTTCGCTGCCATAGCTTTCCGGGGGGACCTCGTAGACGCGATCCAGAAGCTTGTAGAAGGATGGAAGGTGCACAACTCGCATCATGGCCCCCGAATCGATCAGAGCACTGTCGCAAAGCGCCCTCGCCTCAGCCTTGGGGGGTAGATCGGTAGCAGGGGGCGCAGTATTGTTGTTATGCTCAATGGGCGAATGGTGAGCAGAACTCGGTGATTCAAACACATAGGATAGAGGCCGGTTCCTGGTCAAAGGGGAGCCTCCTTGTCCGGGAGGAGGCATGATATCGCCGAATTGCTGTTGCAGCCGCCTCATAAACATCAGGCCCGACGAATGACCATGGTAGTCCCATTTCCCTTCGGCGTCAAGGTCCAACTGGCCTGTTGCCTTCACCATGGACTCGAGGCGCCAGTCATGGGGCTCCTCTCGAATTGGGTCCTGAGGTCTCGGTTGCATGGGCGCATTCTGCAGCGGCTGCTGAGGGCGGGGGGCGGGCATGGACAGCGGGGGAAGAACTCCATTCTGTAGGTGAAGGTCAAGATTTGGGTCATTGAGATCAATTGTAGGCAAGACGATGGACAAGAGGGTCTTTGCGCGCTTCAGTTGTGTCTCCAAAGCTTCCACGTACTGCGGGGCCGCATTGCGGCGCCTGTTGGAAGGCTGGTCATATGTGCATTCTGGAGGACGATCAGTGAGATGAGCCCGGTGACGGGTTCGATTTGGAGGAAAGGGAGATGATACCATAGCTATAGACTGTACAGTGGGTGCAGGGCTGCTTGCCGTCGCACTTGATCTTCTTCCTCCGGCACTCGTCGCAGGCGCGAGTGACTCGACGACGTTTTTGCATGGGGCCGCCAGGCGGTTTCTGGGGTTGTTCGGCGGACTCGTCATGGTTACTGGGAGAGTCTTGCGCAGAGACATCCGCAACGTCGTCGACCTGGGGTGTGTCATAGGGGCCGCTTTCATGGGTGGAGGCTGTGGCGTGGACGTCCACCGTCTCGGAGGTGGAGGCGGGTGAGTCCATGGTGGTGCATAGGTGACAGCATTGGGCAGGGCACGGGCAGGCTAAGAGGGAAACAGAGGGAGAGCGTCTGCGGTGGTGAGTAAGCAGATTGGGGGCAGCAGAGGCAGCGAAGGGGAAGAGAAGGCGCAGGCGTCAGAGCACAACATCTGAGAGAATCCCTTTGGTCAGGGTGGAGTCTCTTGTCGTCTCCCGCGAACTGGCGCAGCGAACAGCTAGCGTCTCGCTCAACCCTATCTCCGCGCCGAGTGGATCACCAATTCACGACAAGCCCTGGGCGGAGGAGCCCGCTGGAACTTGAAGGGCGTTTTGAGTGCGCCGAGGAACGTCGGAAGGGCTATGATTCGAAGCTGCAGTGTTGTGCTCCCTGCTTCTTCTTCTTGGGCGCAGGTCCGCCGGCCCCGCTGAAGTGGAGGTGGTGGCTCAAAAGGGTGGCTCGAGGAGAGAGGAGTGGCTCTCCCCTGGTGTTGTGCATTGGGTGCGCCGTGTGGCCCTTGTGGCTTCATGGCTTCATGGCTCCGTGGCTCCGTGATTCCCTGGTCTCCCAGCAATGACGATGATGACTGCGGCGCAACCCATGCAAATCCAGGAGTCCCTGTCCTCCACCTGGGAATCATTGATGGAAGCAGTCTACAGGTGAAAGCCACGCCAAGGCCGAGGAACCTCGCTTAGTGGGGCAGATGTGGCGTAGGGTCGCATTCAGACATTCTCCATTCTTAGCAAAAGCCCACAAATGCGCATGGGGCCGCTTCGGGATAACACCGCCGTCAACGCAGCGCCACAGCAGCGGAGGTATACGCGGCCTTTTTTATTGCTGGCCTCTTAGTATCCTGTCACCTGTGGACATTTGGGTGTCGAAGTCGTGCCATCGCTCACTACTGTTCCACCTCTTCTGGCGGGACGCTTGCCGATGCTCCGCCCCCAGTTGTCCGCTCCATCGCATCTTGGAGGGGTCTCAGCGGGTTCTCTGGGCACCCTCCTCTGATGATGCCCATCAGGGTCACCGCAGTGACGATTGTCTCGGAAAGGAAAGCCGGCCGTACCCCACCACCGTTGCCTCCATTGGCATCAGTGGCACCCTCGTGGCGCCAAGCCCTCGTCTTTCTTTTTGGTCTTCTCTCTGCCTCCACCTGACATCGGCGCATTGAGGCCCCCGTTCCACTGTCAAGCCCTTCAACCAGTCAAGCCACCGACACGGTCGAATCGAGGTTTCCCGTAGTTTATCCGGGGCTAGCGTTTTTCTGCCTTATGCCACAGGGGGCTGGGTGGGCCAATTCCACACATTCATCGCTCATTCACCCCTTGGCCGGTTTCTCTCCGAAGACAGAAAGTTCAACGCTGGATCAGCAATCCTTGTGCGACCTTTCGTTGATTGTTGCCAGCGCTTGGAAAGGAGCCACGACCGCTATTCCCGAACCGTCAACCCATCTCCAGGATAAGAACGGGCCATGTCCTATGAATAGAACCAATATCAGAATTGGACGCCAAGGCCACCCCGAGATGCAAGGCAAACCGGAGCACTGCAGCGGTCCCGTTCGGAATCCACACACCGTCCTTTCGTTTGACAATAATAACGGATTCTGGTTTTGGATCTCATGAGTAGACTAGTCCGGTGTACTTTGTTACCGCGGCGTTGAGGTCCTGGCTGGCAACCCTCAACTCTGTTACTGTCCAAGGGTTACGGTGCGGAGCATCCTGTGGCCCTCCGATGGAAACCGCGATTTCGGACATCAGCCCGACCCTCGTGGTGAAGCTCTTCCAGTTTCCAATGGATGGCACCCAGATATATCGATCGACCAATAGCAAACGGGCCTCGCAGCGGCTCCCATATCCCTCAGTATTGGCCATGCAACCTCGCGTGCTCGCAGATATGACCCATTGAATGATGAGTATTCACGCCAAGGGGAACCCCCAGCTCAGAGGTGAGTTCATCAGTTAACCGTCGACGATGATGCTCCTCCGTATGAAGATCTCATGTCGTTTCGAGAAAGGCCACGCTGATACGGAATCCTCATTACGTACCTGTTCCATGACTTTGGGATAAGACACCGGACCCTGGCTGAACGGAAAAGTGGAAGTGCATCTAGCGGTGGCTTGACTTGAGCCATAAATGGGGCTGGTGCCCCGCCCCGCACACACCGTCGGTGGTCGGTCACGCACTAAGTGCGAAATCCGGACGCGGAATCAGGAACCAACGTGGAATGTCCGCCGCATGAATCGCACCTTGAGACTTGAGACTTGAGACCTGACCTCTTTCCTGCTGTTACTGTATGCTTTTTGCACGCCGAATTTTGTTTGAGGGTAGTAGGAAAGAGGACATTATTCCCGTCGGCTTTAGTAATGCAATCTCACCCATCGTTGTGACGTTGAGCAACCCCAGTCGTGAATAAGCGAACGACTGTGAGCACCGAGCCAGTGTGAGTCGCTTGCGACCCGTGGAAACTTGCATTCTCTCCTGCACATGTCAGGCCACTTTTCCATGCTTCTTGTGGCAGGGATCTTCCAGACGAATACCAAAAACTTGACGGTTGGGAACTTGGCATCGAGTTAAGAACACATGCCCTTGTCGTCTGTAACGTGGTGCAAATGGAGGATCTCGACGGACGCTGACTTCGATAATACGCACCTGACGGAAAATGAAAAGTGACAGCAATGTGTCGACCAATCCCGCAAAGACCATGCTTGCATCTTGAAGCCGAGGGCAGCCCCGTGTTTTAACCCTCGTTGTAAGCAAAGGTATTGAATCTGTGACCGGGAATGGAATGACAGGGGAGGTGACTTGAAGAAACCGTGAGATTGATCGGCGGACCGTCTGTCTTACTATTACATATCAACGAAAGCATCCATGCATGGAACGTGGAAGCAAACCTTGGCCTCATCACTGTCCGAAGCAGGCCCTTCAAGACACCACCAACCCTCCAGCCTAAGTCTGGGAAACAGGGCCGTCTTGACAACCAATGGCGACATCCGCCCGAGACTGCTTTACACTGTCCAATTGAAAGGGTTTGACATTGCTGGCACTCCAGATATAGGACCACGACACGGTCGTTCAGCTCGCTGGTCGACGAACATGGTAACAGCACGAGAACCGCAGACAACAGACTCTCTTCAGGACTGCTGTGGCCTGCAAACCGGAATCACGCAGGGTGAGCATCGCAAGGGATTCGGAATGAGTGTTGTTCAGTTGAGAAAACCGTCTATGGAAACGCATTCGACCAAAGAAAAGGAGAGAAAAAGAGGAGGTCGGTGGCAAAGGACCATCAACTGCAGGTAAAGTCAAGTTCTGGCCATATCAATCATTTGCTTCGGTTGCAGCAGGTGCATTGCTAGGCACCTCGATGATTGCTGATGGTTGCGCCTTCCCTGAGAGCACGGATCTGGATCAGGAGCGGAAGCGGAGCAAATCATGCTTGTTGACGGAGAGCTTTGGGGCCTTCAGCGATGAAAATCCATCCCTTGTCGGATCGGAGCATTGGGGGCGGGCGGAGGGCTGTCCAAACGAATCATGATTGCGAAAAATGCTGAACGTTGGAACGCACACAACTGCCTATAAAGCAGAAGTTGTTAGCAGGACGGGCAGTTGCGTGTTATCACCAGTGCAGAGCCAGACTGGTCCCGGCTGGGCGCGGCTGGCTAGCATGGTGTCGTTGCGTGAGCATGCTTGAAGGTTAATGGACACATATTGAGTAGCATGAGACGCCATAGGCCGCTGAAGTGCTGGTAATGTACGATGTTGATGAGGGCAAGTATTGTCCGAGGGTTGTGGTTGCTTGTCCAGAATATCGCGCTAACCCCTTTTGGTCTCGCCTTTGGTCTCGGTTGCGGTTAGCCTGGCCAAGCATCTCGCACTTTCCAACGTCGAATTTCACCCGCGAGACGAATCTCAACGACTCCGACACTAACCACAGCACCACCACCCCGAAATCCAGCACGATGTCGACGTTCGAACCGGTCATCGTGTACGTATTCCCTCTGGCACGCACAAACATCTCCCTGCGCGTTTCGCATTGCCGGTCCCACGATAGCATGCCGCTGCTTCGTGCATATGAACTTCAACTGACTTCAACTACAGCATTGACGGGAAAGGCCATTTGCTTGGCCGCCTGGCCAGCACGGTTGCGAAGCAGCTGTTGAACGGCCAGAAGATCGTCGTCGTCCGCTGCGAGGCCCTCAACATCTCCGGAGAGTTCTTCCGCGCGAAGCGTACGTCCGCACCCAACCCTGATCGCGATACGAGACACGAAAGGCATCCCCCAGGATGGTAATGAGGGTCAACCTTTGCGCGTCCTAGACTATGGGATGCCTGAGTGTGCGGTCGCGATAAAGAGAATGATTTCAACGCATTAGACGCATGGCTGACATTGTGGTGCTCTAGTCAAGTACCAGGCTTTCCTGCGCAAGCAGACCCGGTACAACCCCACTCGCGGAGGTACGATTCCCCATCGATAAAGCCCGCCGTGGCATTCTACGCTTGCAGTTGTTCTGACATGTCGTTAGGTCCCTTCCACTTCCGTGCTCCCTCCAAGATCTTCTGGCGCACCGTCCGCGGCATGATCCCTCACAAGACCGCCCGTGGCGCTGCCGCCCTGGAGCGCCTCAAGACCTTCGAGGGCATTCCCCCGCCCTATGACAAGAAGAAGCGCGTCGTTGTCCCCCAGGCTCTTCGCGTCCTCAGGCTGAAGCCCGGCCGCAAGTACTGCACTGTCGGCCGTCTCGGCCATGAGTTCGGCTGGAAGTACCAGGATGTTGTTGCTAGGTACGCTTTCTCCGAGCCATGTTCGAGCTCTCACATGCTAACCTTTTCCCCAGGCTCGAGGAGAGGAGGAAGGTTAAGGGTGCCGCATACTACGAGCGCAAGAAGGCTGCGCGGAGGCAATTGGCGGAGGCTCAGAAGACCGCTCAGGTCGGTGCTGAGGTCAAGAAGCAGCTTGCCGAGTACGGATACTAGGTTTCGGCATGGGCAGCGGATGGATTTCCAAGCGGTTGAACACGTGGGTCGGCGCGGAATGCATTGGTCTCATGGGATTTTTTCAACCTCAAACATTATCTGGACCGGTCGAAAGGGTGTCCTGGCAAAAAGAGCATATCATCAGGTGCTCGCAAGTTCATGGGTCTCTTTCAAGGTCGGCCAACTGTCTCTGATACTCACTTACGGCTAGACGAAATGAAAATTCTCAGAGATGCGCAGTACCGATGCTGTGATGGAGTTGGACTTGTTAATAATATCAGTAGACACAGCGTTGGGGTTCGGGAACACAAACATTATTTCTCCACATTTTCCAGATTTGCTTTCCCAAATTCACGCATGTGGTCACGCGAATCCTCACAAGGCAGCCCGAGCCGATCAGATGACGTCTCCGGGGACAAGGAGCTCTGTCCCCCTCCCGGGTTTAGACGCGACCTCGGTATTGTCTCCGGTTCCCCAGATTCCATCCCACACATCGCATCTTTAAATGGCTCGTTTCTCTCTGCGTACTAATATCGATAGTTGAGACATCTGCCTCTCGTTTTTCAGTTTATCCAACATGTCTCCTATCGACCGCCTGCAGAAATTCGCCTCCCATTTCACGTCGGCTTCAACCGAGCCCACCATCCATCCTGGTGACAGCCATGAATACCACCATCGACACAACCACCACACATTGAGCCCTACGGTTTTTTTGTGGAGGGCAGCACAGATTGAGCCAAATGTACAGAGCCTCGTGTCGCCGTTACCATACTCAGCTAATTGATATGTCTGAAGGCTACAGCAATCTACCATGTCACCGCAAACAAGAAGATCCTCCGCCGTTCGTACATCGAGACGGCCGACAGAGCACGAGGTTTAGCCTATTATCTGCGAAAGCATGGTTACAAGCGCGTGGGCATTCTTTGCACAAATACTCCCGCTTTCCTGGAGTCGTTGTATGGCATTGCAGCGGCTGGCGCGGTTTCCGTCGGCGTAAACTACCGCCTCAAGACGGACGACATCTCCTACATTTTCCAGCACTCCGAGGTCGACATCATAATTGCAGACTTCGAATTCGTCGACTTGCTCGGCTCATTCCGGAAAACGAAGCCGAGCGTGCCTGTGTTGGTGGACAACGATACAGATGCGACGGAGGGACAACTGAGCGGTCCCTTCGACGATGCCGTGCTCGAGGGTCTGGGATATGACGCCGAGACGGGTGGAAAGGGATGGGCCGGCCTGGATACTCAGGCCAAAAACGAGGAGGATGTCATTGCTTTGGCATACACCAGCGGCACCACCGCACGGCCCAAGGGTGTAGAGTACACACACCGCGGGTGCTACCTCGCAGCGCTCGCCAATGTGATCGAGTCGGGTCTCAACTACCACGAGGGCCGATGCAGATACCTATGGACGCTTCCCATGTTCCACGCCACCGGTTGGACCTTCCCCTGGGCGATCACCGCCGTGCGAGGAACGCACTACTGCCTGCGGAAGATCGACTATCCCGAAATCTGGAGACTACTGAAGGAAGAGCAAATCACGCACTTCAACGCCGCACCCACCGTCAACACCCTCCTCTGCGCAGCGAAGGAGGCCGAGAGACTCGAGAAGCCCGTTCGCGTCACCGTCGCAGCAAGCCCGCCCTCTGCTTTCCTCTTCGAGCAGATGACAAATCTGAACCTGCATCCCGTCCATGTGTACGGTCTCACTGAGACCTACGGGCCCATCACCAAGGGTTACCACATGCCCGAGTGGGAAGAACTCCCCGAGAAGGAGAAATACGCGAAGATGGCGAGACAAGGGCACGGCTTCGTCACCAGCTTGCCTGCGCGCGTCATCAAGCCTGAGCAGCCGGAGGGTGTCATCATCGACGTTGCACGCGATGGTAAGGAGATTGGTGAGATTGTCTTCGAGGGCAACATCTGCGCGAAAGGATATTATAAGGATGCAGAGGCTACGAGGAAGCTGTGGGCTGGCGGTGTGAGCCACAGTGGTGATCTGGCTGTGTGGCATCCGGATGGGGCGATCCAAATCTTGGATCGCGCAAAGGATATCATTATTTCGGGTATGTGTTGCCCGCACAAAATTCCAAGAGGTTGAAAGGCACATGTGGCTGACAGTGAATAGGCGGCGAGAACATCTCCAGCGTTGCCCTTGAAAGCATGCTTGCAACGCACCCGGCCATCCTCGAGGTCGGCGTCGTGGCAGTGCCCGACTCCCACTGGGGCGAGCGCCCCAAGGCCTATGTCACAGTGAAGAACGGCGAGAGCGTCCGTGGCGAGGACATCATTGATTGGGCCAAGCACAAGAGCGATATCAGTAAGTTCATGGTGCCGCGGGAAGTGGAGATTGTGGATGAGCTGCCCAAGACGAGCACAGGTAAGCTGAAGAAGAATGTGCTGAGGCAATGGGCAAAGGGAAACAGGGATGCGAGATAGGCGAGATGATGTGGTTGGATACCCATTTTAGGGGAGCACATATAGTGTTGTATATTGCATATAGCAGTCCGACATGTAGGATGCCGCGAGAGGCTCTTGTTGTGAAACAACAGAGAAATGACAATTAAAAAAAAGTTCATGTACAGATCCTCATGATTTGCGGACCCTTTGCCTATGAACATGTTTTAGACAACTCTTCAACATGTAAAGTTTTTCGAGCGTACATCGCATATAGCGACATCTCAAAACAGTAGTGTCAGCCTTCCATGTTTCCATCACGGGTATATAAACCAGAACCTTCCCCCCCTTCACTTCTTTCCTCCACTCGAGTATTTCTTGTTCCAAAGTGAAGATGATGTGGGCCTGAGGCCATGTTTGTGCCACTTTGAAACCAAAAAGTCCGTATCTCGCTGGATGACTTCGTCAATTTCTCTTCAACTCTACTATTCCCCCACCTCCCCCATGTGGGAGCTTTGGGGCTGAAAATTCGGTCGCTTGCGGAAAGTGAAGATGACGGTCAACTCCATGCCGTTCTCTTTCTGTTCGCGTATGTGGATTTTTACAAAAGATGGTGAAGGTGGTGATGATCATCATTACCGATTTACCACACTGGCTTAGGGCTAAGCGAGCTGGCAGGGAAAATCTATATAAACCCTCTCAGTTTCGCTCGTTGTCCCTCCACTCGTCATCTACGTTTTCCTGGAGATTCTAAAAGCCTCTACCGTCGATTCATGTGGATCTGTGGTCTCCAAAAGTTACCATGAATCAACTCATGATACTACTTTTTCCCCCAAAGTGTACACTCCAGCCGTATGCAGTTATCCTTTTGCTCTCATACTTGCGATAGTCGCTACCATCAGTCGCGGTGATCATCATCTCCAGTAAGAGATTGTCCGGGGCTTGGGGAGGGGCTCACCGGAAACCTATATAAACTCCCTTCCTCAACTCTTCTTACTCCCACACCACGCCAACTTCTAACTTTCCTGTCAAAAGTCAGGCAAAACTGGTATGTGGATCCGACTTTCCCTAAACCAGGGGGGCGGACTGATGTTTTTGTCAAGGACATTAAGAGAAAATTGATGGATGTGTTTTGCCCTGGTACTCCTCAGTATCAGATTCAGTGGTGGTGATAATCACCACCACCACTAACACGCGGTCCCAAAGATAAGAAAAGGTATATAAAGCCTCTCATTTTTTGGTTCCAACCTCCACGCAACCTTCCTTCCTCAGCGGACCCCAAAATTCCCGATTACGGGAAACATGTGCGAACCACGTTGGAACAAACACTCCCACATCTCGTTATGAGTTTCACCTGAAAATTCGTATTACCCCCCCCCAATTATGGGAGGCGGCTTTGTTGGTTGTCCATCATGTGGATTTTGAATCTGTGTTTTCGGGGGAAATGGTGGGTTCAAGTGTAATGGTGATGATGGTGGTGATCATCCTCTTCGGCTCTTCGCCAACACCTTTTGTATCCGCAAGTAGCACCGAGAATTGCAAGTAAAATTATAAAAGGACCACCTTTTCTTGGCTTCCACACACATTATATGTTCTATATGTTCCTCCTTTCAAAAAGAACACGCAGAATGCATGCGTGTTACAACAGGTAACAGCAAGGGTGCGAAATGTCTTGAAAACAGTCCTCGCACCCGTCGCGAGCCGATCGTTTCTCTAGGCGCGCAAATTGGAATTATGATCCTTTTTCACTTACAAAGAATATGGGAAAGAAAACATGTCGGCACAATTACAATTTGTGGAAATTGGAATTGTCTTCAGTACATGCTGGTGAAGGGGTATCGGAAGGTTTGGGTTCGGTGATGGGTTTTGGCATCACAATATAATGATTATCATTAATCAGGGTATGTCGGAGCGAAGGGCAAAGTATATAAATACAGGGCCTGGCTCCTTTCTCCTAGTACTAGAACACTTCAAGGGAATATGCAAATAAACCCCAACTTAAATGTCAGATCTTTGTGTGGGTAACTGAAAATATGACTTGTTGTCTATTTACGAGGTGAGAGGTCCTCAATATATACATGAGGTGGCTACAGTGAATAGGGGGATCCTCAGGAGCTCAAACATTATGTGAAATCCTCATACAGT
>JAFHBW010000497.1:0-11239 GCA_019022765.1 Westerdykella sp. P71
CTCAGTGACGGTGGTGAAAGACGATGGTCATGTGACGGTGGTCGAAGGAAGTCGACAGAGCCGCCAACCGTCACACAGGGTTTAATGCACGGAGGTGATATAAGACAGTAGAGGGTGTCTCTCTAAAAGATATTGTAAATTAAGAATCTAATAGTACTATAGGAGTCCTAATTAAAGTTGAACACGATAAGCTGTAGGAGCTTATTAGCTACAATTATATACATTAGGTTGTTTGCCTTGCTTAGTGCCAAGGCGTTGAACAATGCGAGCATCTTGCTTAGTGCCAGCGCGTTAAGCTATGCGAGCGTCTTGCTCAGTGCCAACAGGTTGAACAATGCGAACATCTTTGCTCAGCGCCAAGCCTTCGAGCTATGCGAGCATCTTACGTGTCACGTGACCTTGCCCCGCGTGGGTGTTACTAGAACTCCCCTTCTTCTCATGCCTCAGCGCTTCCTGCATCTTGTTTGGTTCCTAGCCCTTAATCTGTTTTATCTGTTCGTAACAATAGGCCAATAACTAGTTTGCATACATCCTAACTACAGTATCGAAAACTTAGAAGAAAGAGAATAAGGGAAAGGGGAAGCTGCCCCTTAAGGGTGCGTGCACGCCAAGCTTATGTAACCCTTAGGGGCTAGCGTACAAGAAAGGGGACATGGCGCTAGCGGCTCTGTAGCCGGGGGCACTCCTCTATAGGCCTCGACGGTATTCAACTGTCGTCGCCCGCTGTATACGTTAGTAGATCGCCTGTTATGAGCGCCGGAGGCTCTGTGGCCGGAGGCGTCTTCGTACGGGCGTAGCCCTTCACACTTAGAGGTAAGTTTTATAGGCTTCTTTCCTTACGTAGATACTATACTAGCGGCGACCTACTAGCGACGCTTACGAGCTTACTAGATAGGATTAAGCGTCGTGTCGATATTAGTACTAACCCTGAGATCACTATGTAGGTTAGCAGTGGGGCGGTAGTCACCGCTATTGGATGACCGTTTCCCTTCATCAGCAAAATGATGGATAGCGAATCGAGCTCACGGACGAACGACCATGGAACAGGTTCCTGGCCATGCTGATATGCATGCCCAGAAGAGTGTCGCTGCAGCTTATGGGTTCTAGACGGGGCGAAATGGTGGTGTTTAATGTTATACATTAGGTGACAACAATCGGGAGGCACCCATTGCACTGGTCGGCGGCACTTGCACCGGGTTCCGTGGCCAATGAAACCATATCTTGAGCTACGCGCACGGTTGATCACTTCTGCGGGGTCAACAGATCTTACTGCCGTGGATAAACATCGAAAGGTAGGATCACCAGCCAGAAGGCGGAGGCATGGGACTCCGTGGGCTTCGGCCTAATTAATCTGCGCTCGGCGCATCCTGGAACGAGGTAGAGCCAACTTCCTTGCAAACCCCCTTAGTCAACCCCGGTGTAGTTGCAGGGAGGCGACTGTCCAAAGTAGAAGCTCGAAAGTCCATGCCAATTCTCCGGAATGTCAAGCGGCAATGGCATAGTGTGCAGCGACCAGAGCGACTTTTAGAAACCTACTTTGACTTCTCGCTCGTGCCAGAATGAATGGGAGAAGCAATTTTGTGAAATTCTGTTGCTGTACAGGCAATGAATATATAGCAGGTAAAGTAAAGGGGGCTCCATTTAGGTTTGGCGTAAAGCCCAATTCTAGGATATGGACCGGGGATATAAATAGGGCTCCCTTTTTATAGTGCACATTTTGTGACGTAGGCTAGTGACCAGTTTAGCTCTATGCGCAAATATAGAACAAGGGGTCTACAATAAGTTCCTTGAAGTGCATGGTCTAGAAATGGATAAATGGATCCTACAGATCATTTTCGTATGAATGCTCTAAAATGGATATTTATCACAACTATAAATCCTAGTTCTAGGTAGGCGTGTACCTTCTGCAACGACGTTTTAGGCACAGGCAATCAATATGCTTTCCAAGGAAGAAATAGACCTTATAATTACTTGTTTCATATACTTATTCTCAAGAATTCATCGGGTCGTGGAACGGTCGTGGCGCTGACGCCAAGTAATGTGAATTCTTAGATGTTACGTGCGAATCACGTGTACGGTCATGTGTATAGTCACGCAGCCCCACCGCTACGAGGTGCTATGGTGACGCTTGCGGCCTCGACGGGCGACATCGCCAATCCCAATCCGCAAGCATGCTAGTTAGATACCTCAGCCAATCTTTCCCACCAGATCTTGTCGGTAATGAATAACTCAATACCGAACTGAAGAACAGGCATCCAAACAAGCCGCAATAGACATACAACAGAACAGGTCTTTACTGCAATGGCGTCCAACGGCGTTTGTCTGTGGGCCCTGCCGCCTGCATCTCGCTGTAATACGGCTGCCACACACGACGTCAGTTAACTCGTGACCCGAAGGCGCAGCAGGGCACGCCAGCGCTCCAGGACCCCGACGGGCCGACGAAGCATAGTATCGCAACGCCATTCTGAACACTACCAACGTCGTTCATGTCCTCTCAAGCATGACTACGCAAGTCCCAATCATTAGTCTCGCGGAGTACTACAGGGCCAGGCCGCAGTCCGCAGAAGCCCAATGCGTCATACAAGCTATAACCACCGCCGCTTCAACATGGGGCTTCTTCCTCATCACGGACACGGAAGTGTCTCTTCAAATCCAATCATCCCTGCTCTCGACCTCCCAGGCCTTCTGTGTCCTATCTCCTCACATCAAAAGAGCCCTCGACGTGCGCACTGGGGGCGTAGCCTGGCGCGGTTACATGCCACTTGGTGGTGAGCATACCCACGGACATATTGACTGGAAAGAAGGTCTGTACGCCGGCCCTGAGCATTCCCACAATGTCGATCCAAACAAGCTTAACGCTAGATAACCGTCCCGTCAGATATCGAACCCTCCGGCCGTCAACAGGTAACTAAGTGAGCGCTGATTCGTCAAACTGTCTGCGACGCGGCTCGGACGCTGCTTGCTCCGCTCTACATCTGATTCTGTCGCAGGACGCTCGAACATTCCATCACACCCGGCGCGTTACGTCTACGTTGAGGCTTCCCTCAGCAGTAGTTGTCTTCCTAGCCGTAATGCTCCGTGCTCTTGATTTTGTTGGAGTCTTCCCCTCTAAAACGGCGACGTCATCCACTCCCCATACTACGGCTGTTATTACTTGCCCTGTTGTCACAGATCTGACCATACGTATCGTCTCTCGGACAGTTTCTCCTTCTACTCGCGAACTGGACCCGCAAAAATGGCACCGTATAGAGAAAGAGCTCTACCTATATACATATCAGCAGAGTGCATGGCTATATGTAGCACTAAAGATTGAGGAAGAGATTGAGGATGAGGAGCTGGTAGTTATAGACATCAGAGTCGGCGAGTCGCATCCCAGCCCTAGCTTAGGTCATTCATGGGAGAGTCGACCTGGCGGAATTTGGCTGCTGAAAAGCAAGTTCTCTGGCAAGATTGACCAGGCTGTGACAGAGGTGGATGGACATTCTCTTTGGTATTCATGCCGTTGACCCACGACCGCAATGGGGTCTCATGCGATCATCGCTCCAACTCAACGCTCATCCAAAGGTTCTGGTTGCAAGACTAAGCGTACTCTACGGCAGGGTTAAGCCCAGACCGGATGCTCGGGCGTTTTTGAGAGTCAGGGAGGATCCACTTTCATCTGCCTCTGGCTTTCCTACGCATCCCTCTACCCGAGTTCAAAAACCGCCGTCTTAGTATACGCAGCGGCCATCGGAGGGAACTCACTGAGGGTCCTAGTTTCAATTCCGGGTTCTACGACGCTTTGGTCAAGGGAGGCATATCAGCATTGGGCTGCGGGCATGAGCACGTGAATGATTTTTGCGCTCCGTTGCGACCACCACAGCAGGATGGCGATGAAACCCCATACCTGCTTTCTCCAAGTGCCACCCTTCGTCAGGCTTGGCTCAGTGCAGGTACCATTTTCACAATCTTCACCCCCAGTGCAGAGCCTGCGGGGCCACCGCTACTAGCGGCACCAAGGGTCGCAAGTCGGTCTCGGGCACGGTCAACAACTACTTTAGCTCCCGCTCCGGCACGTTCCCATCCCTCGTTCTCACCCTAACTACAAGGGATGCGCTAACGTCACGACCCACAGACATATCTCCAACCCGGCCAAGGCCATCCTCCAATGTCCCCTTCCGCAGAGATGAGCGACTTTGTCAACCTAGAATGCGTTGAAAAATCTCCCTCTGTCGATTGATGCGCATGATAAGCCGAAGTAACAAAGGTTTAGCCACTCGTTAACGTTAGATTTTACGCAGATTCCTGAGTAAGCGCGTTGCTTGTAAGGCCGGTTTGCTTGAAGCCTAACAGATGCCCACCCACCTATAGATGGAAACTTTCATTAGCCAACAATTGCTTAGCAGTAGATTAATTCCAGAGGGCTCGAAGAATGTGTTTGCGATGCTTATTGCTATCACAAAGAATACAGCCTGCATTTCGGCCGCGGGAGAAGGCGTGTTTTAGTATGGCTAGAGGGCAAGCTTAATTTAGCCTTCTTTTTGAGCGTTATCCTCTGTAAGTGTTGAGGCATCGCCCGTTGTAGTTGTAGTGTTGCTTGCCAAGAAATTTTGGGCCACTCGGTGAGGTGGGCCACTCGGTGATGGAATACGTTATGTCCTGCTACGCTACGTGTAAGGATTCTACATAGCTTTAGACAATTGTCGCAAACCAAAAAATAAAAACACGGCAGGTCCATAAGGATCGTCTTCTCGGCTTTTCTCGGCTTTCTAGTGCCAGTTCCTAAGGGTTCCCTGACCCCGAGCACACTGAGACCACGCAGCTGCTAGAATTCCGTGTCTGGCTGTATATACTCTTCTAGGATGTTTTTCATCGACTTCCAGACAATATGGTCACAGATTTACAATTACACATCGAACGTACTCGGCCTAGTTAATTACAAGAGGAAATATCTACGCAAGCTTTCGAAGCGCTAGCCTAGTCCCACACGATCTAGAGGTATTGATCACGTGATCATTCGAACTCCTGCACATGTGAGAAGACCTAAGAACCAGCCAACGGACCTTTCAAGCGGTCGTGCCTCCAGTCCCGCCCCTCAAGGCTTTAGAAAGCAAACCGCTCTTCGGTTTGCGTTCTCCTGTCTGCGCTAAACTAAAGTTTCCTCCCTCACGTGATCTCAGGCTACGTGACAGCAGTCGCTCAGCCTCATTGTTATCTTCCCTTTGATGTTTTCGTGGCTCAATCTGTCCACTTGCATTTAGATGAATATGCCCAAGTCCCCCAAATCTTGATAACGAATTGCCAGACGAACCTCGATGAGCGATAAGCCCTGGTATTTTCCGCCTTCAGCCGTCGGAGATGTCTCGCACCTTTGCCAGATATGCGCTTGCATCAACTTTCCATGGCTACTGGAGAATGACTTTAATCATGCCCGATGGACCCATTGGAAGTCAACACCCGCCACCGACGATGATCTGACCCCGCGATCCATCAGGATCCCCTGGGTCAGCGACCGAGCCGAATACGTCTTCCCAGAACTATCCCTTGGCTTTCTCTTCGAGATTCTAGAGAAGCGCGAGCGGTGCAGCTTCTGCCGCCTCGTGTCTCTGACAATTGCTACGGCCTACCGGACCGAGCCAGAATCGCTTCCCGCACAGACGTTTGGAGATTTTCCGTCATATTTTGTATTCTGCAGGCTTCTCAACAGGAAAAAGGATTTCAATCAAGGCGAAACATATGACCTAGTCGTCGACCTTACCAATATCAAACCAAACTTCCAACCCTTCAAGCAAGTGACCCTGCATCGAATCCGGGACGACGATTCTACTCCCTTCGAAGGACGTATTGTCACGCCTAGGATTAATTTCCAAGTCATTAGGAATTGGCTGACGCAATTCGGATCAAGTCAGAACAGCCAAACGCCGCCCTACTGGGCAATTCCGGGATTCCGGGTTATTGATGTTTTAAACAAGAATGTCGTACCCATTGATGGACCAGGCGGGTGCCGGTATCTGACCCTTAGTTATGTGTGGGGAGGACCGCAGCATTTTCAAAACATCAAAGCCATCGAGGAGCAATTACGAAAAGGAGGTAGCTTATCACAGCACCCACTCCCCCGAACGATCGAGGACGCCATACATTTCACAGCCGAAATCGGTGAACGTTACCTGTGGGTGGACAGCCTCTGCATCGTCCAAGATGACGGTGATGGAAAGATGGTTCAGATTAAGGCGATGGACAAGATTTACAGCTGCGCTCTCGCTACCATTGTCGCCAGCGATGGCACCAGTTGCCACGATGGTCTTCCAGGAGTTCGAGAAACTCCCGCAAGATGGAAGCAACACACGGCATGCGTCCGTGGTATTAAATTTGCCAACAAGCAAGCAACTCATGCGTACAAGGAGCGCGTTTGGCCAACACGCGGTTGGACATATCAGGAGCATGCCTTGTCACAACGATGCATCCATTTTAGCCTTGACGGCGTTGAGTTCGAAAGCGAAGACGGCCTAATAAAGGAAGACATACATCCACCTTCCCACATACCACAGCCTCCAAGAGCTCAAATTGGCTTTCCGATGGGCATCGCCATCCCTGACGTGGCCCTTCTCTCAAACATCGAGATATATGCCCTTTCTATCCTGTTCTATTCATTTCGGCGGTTAACATACGAGAATGATGCGCTCAATGCATTTCAAGGCGTCCTGAATGTCCACCAACCCCGATTCAGAAGGGATTTCCTATTTGGAATCCCTTCATCTGAACTCGAATTCGCACTACTATGGCAGCCAGGCTCTGCACTCCTGAGACGCATGGCAGAGGATACCATAGACGGCCTGTTTCCTAGCTGGAGCTGGGTGGCATGGAAAGGCTATGTGATGTTGCCTCACTTGGGAGCGAATCGCTTCAGCCGCGTGACGTGGGTCGACGCCATCAACATGACCACCGAGTTCACATCAGATGAATGGCGAGGTGCAGGGAGTGGCGAAATTGGGGAGTGGAAGATCGTGCAAGATAGAGGCATCGAGCAGGCACCGTGGTATTTCGAGGAGGAATATCCCACCGCTCGTTTCGCACACCCAGTCTCTAAGAATATCCCACCCGGGATGCAGAACCGTCGCTTCCTAAAGTCTGGTTCCCACCTGCTCACCTTCTACGCCCTATCTACACTTATAAAATCGGTACCTGGCAATCGCTCTCTCGAGAATATGAATGACCCAAACGCTGTTGCTCCAGAAGGGGTCAAATCATACACACTCCAGGATCGCTTCAACAGATTTTGCGGCGTCGTCTACCTGCACCCTCAAAACCCCACCTTTGACACTTCCTTTCTCCAATGCGTCGCCGTATCGCGGACTGCATATGGCTTGCATAATGCATCAGCCGAAGATCCACCACCAGATGACTCGGACGTTGTGGCTATCCGAAACCGGTTTGCTGAGAGACAGCAGTTGAGGAAAAAGAGCGAGGAAAGAAGTGCTAGTAGCTACTTTGATGTGTATGATTTCGAGCTTAAGTGGCAGGCTTATGACGTGCTTGTTATTGCGTGTGGGAATGATGGTGGAGCGGAGAGGGTGGGGATCGGGGTGTGTTTGGTGGAGGCATTTTGGGATGCTGGACCGAAACGAGAGAGGATCTCAGTGAAGTAACGGAGTTTCATAGGTGACATGCAGTCCAACTCGAGATCCTCTCGTTGCTGAAAGAGGCGAATGCGGATGCGAGAAGACTCGGGCTAGACGTGCAGCGTCCTTTCCAATAAGTCGCGCTTTCTGACTGACAAAAGATCGCTGGCACACATCTTATTCCACGTCCCAAACCCCTTCCCCCCTCTTTTAGCAGCCTCGTTTGATACCTTGATGTATATGCTAGAAATTAATTGGGCAGAACGAGGCGAACAGGCTAAGGGAATGCATCAGATAAACAAAGCTTCCAAACGTCTTCATCTCAAGGCCTCAGCCTTATCCGATTCTAATCTATTATCCCCGTTTCTTCATTCTAAGATTCATTTGCCGTTCTAGTCTAATCGCTCTCTTCTACTACTCTAGCCAGCCACGAGCAAATATAATCAGTCATAACCCCAAAAACGATGCCGCTAACGGGAACGCTCCTTCCACACCGTACGACCCAATTCCTCTACCGCCGCATTCTAAAGCCATACGACTCCTTGTCCACACTCCTTCGGACGCTGAACAAGATAGTGGACCAAGGAAATCTTTGACCTTGCGAAATTCCTGGATCAGTTGCGTTGTAAGAATTCTGAAGTGAGACTTTACAAAACCGTAGCTGACCATGGAAGTGACGCGGGATCGATTCGACGCATATCAATCTGGCTCCGATACCCCAACTATGTCGGAGCAAGGAGATGACAAAGAGACGCATCAGAAGGATATGCAGGATGTTCATGCATTCAAGAAGATCCTGCCATCTTCTCCAAAGACAAGGATGATTGAGATGATGGAAGAGGGAAAGAGAGGAACAGCAAAGAGCTTTAGACCAAAGCGACGAGTGCTATGAAGAGACCAGATCATGGTTAGTTAACCATGTTGGTACCTACAGCTGCTTACTATAACAGCCCTGAATGTGGCGGGCGTATTAGCGAAACTTGTTTTCGCAGAAAGCATTTCGAATGGTGCACGGCGCACGAACGTATGATAGGTGAGGATGGGGTGTGCCCTCAGAATCCCTCGGACGACGCCCCGCTTTCCGTGATGCGGTGCATGGCGGTATATTGTGGTCGGTCTATCCCGTAACCTATTAAACCGTACCCAGCTCTAATTATATCCTAGATAAGACTGAAGAGGAGGCATACTGGGCCGAGGTCGAAGAGAACGCAATGATAGGGGGTGCAGGATTTCGAGAGCCGGGAGAGCCTCATGTCCATTAGTGATAAGGTTGACATTTACGCAATGGAGTTGGGAAGAATTGTCCTCGGTGGCCATGGGGGTCAGATGCGACGACCACAGAGAAGAAAACGTAAGAAGCGCAAACGTGCTAATGTTACGCAAGAGGCAGAGGAAGTCACAGTGCAGACAAGCGAAGCACATATTGCAGAGAACGCACCACGACTTTATAGAGCCCCGCTGGCACGCATCTACTAAGCGGAGCGCCCCAGCGTCGTGCCCGCCATCCTGCGCTGCTGTTGAGATGACGCTGCCAGGCTCATGCCTTTTGATGACCTTTCCGGCTTGCGTTGTCACTGTATCAAGCTCGCGATCGGTGCCCCCGCTGTCTACTGCGTGTTGTGCTTGTGGTACTAGAATGGTACCTTAAGGTAGAACGACTCCGTACCAATGACAGCCTTGGCATGTTGCATTCTCATGGGTCTAGGAAATATTGTAGAGTCTGCCATTCGCATTGAACGTTGTTCTAGGCAGTGGAGAGGAGAGTGTCTACAATGTGTGTAAAGTGCTCTATATATTTTGCCCTTTCACTATGGTACGGATTGTGTACTGGGAAGACACAATGAGGAAGACTTGCCACTATATAGGAGATGACTCCTATGGTCGCTAAATGACTCCTTTTGCGAAGACTGACACATACTTGAAATCTCCCTCGCTCTCACAAATTGATCCAACCAACAACACAACCCACAAGTGGATATCCGGTATAACGTGCTTAATCAGCGCGTGCACGGCCTCACTGCGTGCACGTTTTTAGAATGGGCGCCACCCACAAACTTAAGGCTGTAGAACTGATTAACTATATTAAGATCCCCCACCACGTAGCGAGAAGTACTCCGTAGCGAGAAAATTCACAGGTACCTAGACTTCAAAGTAGTAAATATCCATCCACATCCGAGATAACTGTACTGCATTGTTCGTCGTAGATGCTAGGGGTCTTCCTCTACCTACCCAACGCCGCTTCTAGCAAAATTACCAATCTCGTTGTCGCCTTCGCGGCCTTCAAAGTAGGGTCCTTGATTTACGGCAGAGCGCAGCTCCTCCACTCTAACTCCAACATCAGACTTTACGCCGCTTAAAGTTATAATAATGCTGTATTGGCATCGTGTACCCTAACTAGCACTGCGAATAAGTTATTATCAGCCCTATAGCGGCTGAAAAAAGATAATTCATGCAATGTCGCCACGCCGATTAGTACCTGCTAATCTAAGCGAAAAGACCCTAGTTGCCTTAAAACGCTATCTACGTGTCTACGTAATAATTACGGTTTAATATAAGCGCTGGTAAGCCAAGCCTGTGGCTAGTAAGCTGTCGCAGGCCAGGCACTGTCGTGAGCACGTGCGAGAACTAGCTGTATTAGTAATCTTGCTATACTTGCTGCAAAGAAGCTACGGCTAGGGCGATTAGACATACATTACACTTAGTTACACACAATATACTACATTCACTTATTTTAGTGTGAACAACCACCCCACGCACACAAAAGTGCGACATAAGCTTATAGCGGTACACACACGGCCCGATTAACCTTTCCCCCTGCGTGTAATGGGCTGGAGATGAGATCTGGGGTAATTCCGCCTTGGAGACAAGATGGAAGTTGTTCCGCTCCGAAGGGAATGGGATGAAGACCCATTACTCAACCGCGTTAGAGCCTTGTCGAATCTATACTGTTATCAGGCATCTGCAAGCTTTGCGCGGCCATTACAAGCATAACCAACATCGCGATCGTTCTTGTCAGAGGCAGATATCTTAAGGGATAATTAGCTAGGTATAGAACGTAAATACATTAATTATAGGTCTGCTAGGATATGAGTAAGAGACTTAGAAGGTCTAAAGTGCGAACTTGTCCCGCCACAGTGTGCGTCCTGCCACGTAGTGACGGACGTTAGTAGCTACAAAAGCGGATGGAGTGGGACGTATGTAATCTTCGCCTGTGCAGCCCTGTGTACCGCTCGGATATTGTTTAGTACAGACCGCTGCAGCACTCAGCATGCACCTTGCACTAAGTAACGTAGCGTTAGCTAGCATGTCTTTGTCGCTAAAACACACGGTTAAGGGAGAAGGATTGCAAAGTAACAACAACAGTAGCCTTGCATTATATAGCATAGCTCTCTATCATGTTGCGTATTTGCGCTAATGCACGCTCTGACAGCTGTCGAGATGGATGCGTAGCGGGCATTGTAGTCTCCTTGACCTTGACCACGTGCTCTAGCAGTCCTACGGCCTCCTTCGTCTGCCCATTAGCCCAGTATGCAATAAAAAGCGCCTCCTGCGATGCCAGCCGAAACGGGTGAGTCTCTGCCATCGTAGTCTTGTTGACCTTGACTACGTGCTCCAGCAGCCCTATGGCCTCCTTCGTCTGC
>JAFHBW010000498.1:0-15305 GCA_019022765.1 Westerdykella sp. P71
CCTCACCCCCTTCCTAACCTCCACCCACCCACCCCTACTCACAACCACAATCTTCCCATCCACGCAAACGCGCCTCCACTTGTCCTCCTCCTCCCCCTCGTCAAACTCCACCCTCACCCCCTCCACCTCCTCATACAGCACATCCCCCTCCTCCACATGTCTCCCACCCTGATACGCCAGCCCCATGAGCCTCATCGCATCGTCCCCGGTGCGCGGGCCGAAGCGGATGAGATGCAGAGAGGAAGAGAGGGGGCGGGAGGACGGGGAAATGGTGAAGGATTTCTCGAGGCGCGAGACGAGCGTCGCCAGGACGTAGAGATGCTCTTCTTCCTGCAGGGGGATCCACTCCTGCTGCGTCCCCTCCTTTCGCGTCGCCCCCTCTTTCTCTTTCTCCGTCGGGAGGACGCATACCCTGCCTCGATACGCGTGGGGCCCCCCGCCCCCTTCGGGGAACAACGCCTCCTTGGCCGCCATCTTGAACCGCTCGATGCCGAAGCGGCGGTAGGCCGCGCTGTCGCTGTCCGCCACGAGGGAGGCGTGCATGCCCCAGGAGAAGACGACAGCGCCGTGGAGGATGCCGGTGCCGGCGTCTGTCGCATTCGCGTCTCCGCTGGGGGAGGGGGGGTTGGAGGGGGGAAGCGCGATCGAGTCCCGCGCTTCGTTGATCAAGAGCTTGGAGTGCGGGGAGAAGGTCGCGGTGAAGGTGGGGAGGGGGTGCCATTGCACCTGTGCCTGGGGCTCGGAGGCAAGGGTGGAGGAGGGCGTGGTGAGGATCGTGGTTAGCAGGCGGAGACCCCAGGTTTCGTCTATGGGATTCGGCGGGTACGTGCTGTGGTAGAGCGCGTTTGCGGTTCCCAGGGGTAGGGGGAGGAGTTTGGGTGGGAGGTATGTTGCTGATGAGGAGGGAGCTACGAGGCCGTTGACTAGGTCGACGATGCCGCCGTCGCCGGAGAGGAGGATGACGAGGAGTGGCCTGCCGGCGGTTGCGGCGGGGAGGAGGACGGAAGTGGTGATGTCTTGCACGCTGGAGGCGGAGGTGGTGGTGTAGACGTGGAAGGATCCGGATTTGTCCGCGGACGAGAAGTGGTGTTTTTTTAGGGAGGAGGCGTCGGTGAGAGTGGCCTCCTCTGCCGTGATGTCTTTGGGGTAGAGGGTTGGGAAGAGGGTGTGGAGGAGGGGGGAGACGGCAGTGTTGAAGAAGGGGGAGGCTTGGTTGGTGCCGGAGCCCGTGGAGATGATGATGTGGGTTTCGTAGTCCACATCGTTAGGGAGAGAAGCGAGGGACTGGATTTGAGGAGGTGGTGTTGAGGTGGGTGTTGCTTTGGTGATGTTCAATGCTGGCGGTGCAGCTGCATCGGCGGGGTGCGGGGAGACGTGTAGGATGAGTGAGGTTTTGCTATCGTTGCTTCCGGTGTCCGGGACTATCGCGACGAGATCTTTAATATCGATTGTTTCTTCTTGATTTTGGGAGTCTACGAATGTGAACTTGTCTGAGTGTTCCGCCATGACTATGGTGGGGGTGGGAATCTGGCAGAGTGAATGTAATCGAGATGCTTGCTGAAACGAACGTATCAGACTCCCCAATGCCCCTTTAAGACAGGTATCACACTCGGACGAATTAAGCATCAAAACATAAACGACAAACTTTCCAAAAAAGGACCAGGACGATCTTCGTGAGATGGTCACCGATCAGAGAGAGATGGCATCGGCGCCACATCAGCCACGACCGTTCCGTTAGCGTTAGGCCTCTCAGGCCTCCAGGCCCGCCAGCGCTCAGCAAAACTGGTTACGTCATCTATCCTTGGCTCTTTCCAACCTCTGCCAAACCAACACACTGTTGTGCGTCTGCCTCCAGCTGTGAAATCGCGCACCGCCTCACCTCGCCTCGCTTCGCCGCGCTGCACACGCCTCCGTCCCGCATAGAGTTGTCTCACCGTGACTTTTTGTCTTTCCGGTCTCTTTCAACGACACGGGTTCACACAGACATTCACAGCACAACATAGCGACCGACGCTGCGGCGCATCCGCAATCCGCAATTCGTCCATCCCGTCAATAGAACAGATACCTGAATGCTTACCAACCGCCATCCTCTCCCCCCTCAGTCAACACCACCATGAACGGCGGCTGGATTTTTCTCATCATCCTTCTCGTCCTCGCCCTCGCCTCCTACGGCGGCTGGGTCCTCTGGTCGCGCCTCCAGGCCAACCGCCTAGGCCTCCCACCCCCATCTCTCAACCCCTTCTCCAGCGTCCGCTCCACGGGCGGCGGCGCAAATTATCCCGCCCCAGCGCCCGCCGGCATCCGCGGCTGGTTCGATGCGCAGATACGCAAATTCAAGAATCGGAATAATCGGTATGCGACGGGCGCGTACGAGGAGACGGGCTATGGAGCCGGGAGCGCATTCCGGGGAGGACACAGGTTAGATCCCGATGAGGCCTGGGATGCGCGCGTGGGGAACGAGGCGCATTACGAGGAGCAGGAATTGGGGCTGCATGATCCCGTGCGCCCTGGGGATTCGACGTATATGGGCAGCCATGATGCATATGGGTATGGAGCACCGAGTCCTGGTTTCCCGGCTACGGAGCCGGAGCGGGGGAGGAGTAGGACCAGGGAGTACGACGACGGAGCTTCGAGTTTGCACGCGGGGAGTGCGAGGGATCCGTTTGGAGATGAGCATGCGGCGAGTAGTTTGAGGGGTGTGAGTCCTAGGCCGCTGGACCAGGATACTAGCTATGGGGGTGCGGCGGCCTCTGCTGGAGCAGCGGGGCCGGCGAAGGCGCATAAGAAGCAGGGGAGTTTGGATGATAGCCCGACGGAGAGGAGAAGTAAGTGGTTGTGATCCCGGGATCCATCGCGTTTGCTAATGAGGAACAGGCATTTTCAAAGAGGATATGTAATCGATAACGAGCTTCAACACTTTCATGGGGGATTCTGATTCTTTGGCGGGTGACTTGTGCAGTTGGGCTCATTAAGGCTCATTGAGGAGTGACGGCTTCTTTTCTTCTTGGAGTTCATAGGGCTCATGGAATTTGGCATCCATATCCAAAAGTATGGCTGCTTCCACGGATAATTGGTCCCTTATAATGGAGCGGATTCCCATGACGCTACCGTCTACAGCAATATTTATATTCGCCCTTGATATGTTACTGGAGGTCATGGTCCACTCTCCAAAGTTGAAGTCTGAGCTGAAGCGTGACATGGGAAACCAACAACACTAACCTCTTGTATTTCCGGGTTTCCTCCCCAACCACGAGCCTCCTCTCCGAAAGTCGATAACATCCGAGAAGAACTCTCACGACGAGTTTCTGCATTCGGATCTTCGGTACCTTTTCGCGGGCAACCATCCCCGATGCGTCATGGTTGCCGCGTGGCACAAAGAGGCGCGAATAGGCGGGGACGCGGGATGACGACGTTCCTCAGCCTGCGTGAACACCGAACCTCCAGCCCGGCACTGCACTTGCAGAGCTTCCCCTGTCACCGGCCACCTTTGCAATCTCCTATCATTCGTCCTATACACTCCATTCTCACACAAATAGAGGGGCACCCATAGTTCCAACCATCATGTTCGGCTTCATCGCCGACGGTCTGACGTACGTCCTTCACCCCCAAGCCCCCAGCTCAAAGAATAGCTACATGGCATAGCAAACCACCTCTTCGAACGCCCTCTCTCCCTCCTCTCTCCCTCCTCCCACCATTCCCCAGCTAATCTCCCTTCACCAGCGTCGCCATCACCATCCTCTTCCCCATCTTCGCCTCGTACAAAGCCCTCCACACCTCCGACCCCGCCATCCTCGCCCCCTGGCTCATGTACTTCGTCACCCTCTCCCTCCTCACCGCCTTCGAATCCACCTTCGACTTCATCCTCTCCTGGATCCCCTTCTACTCCTGGATCCGCTTCTTCGTCCACTTCTACCTCCTCCTCCCGGGCTCCTCCCACGGCGCCGGATTCCTCTACGTCGAATACATCGAGCCCTTCCTGTACCACCACGAGCGCGAAATCGACGACTTCATTACCGACGCCCACGACCGCGCCCGCAAGGCAGGACTCCAGTACTTCCAGCAGGCCGTCGAGTGGGTCCGCGTGAATGTCCTGGGCTTCGCGCCCAGCAAGCGCGAACCGGAGCCGAGGCCAGGCCAGACCTACGCGCAGAGCTTCATGAGCCGGTTCGCCATGCCCAGCGCCCGCGGCGGCGCGGACAACCTGTCGTATCTCGTCAGCCAGGCGCTGTCGGGCGCGAGTGCGCTGTACGGCGCTTCCGGCGCGCAAACCACCGGCATCGAGCGAGGCGTCGGGGCCGGGCTCGTGCCCGAGAGTATACGCAACCCGTCGGACCGGCTCAGCTACGTGGCGAGCCAGCGCTCGCGGCTGGCCAGCCTGCTGCAGGAATTCGACCGCGAGCAGGATAACCTGCAACGGCAGCGTGAGTCTGGCGGCGGCAGCAGCGGCGGCTCGGGAGGCCTGTCGAAGAGCCGCTCCGAGGCCGAGTTCGATCGGATCGAGAGGGAGGAGGTGGGGAGTGGGGCGCCGCCGCCGTACCCGGTTACGCCGCCTGCGTTTGAGCGGAGGGCGAGCGGAGGGTGGATGCCGTGGAATTGGCAGAAGGGGCCCGGGCAGCCTGTGCAGAGGAGGGGGGAGGATGATGGGGGGCGGGAGAGGGACGACGAGGATTTGGCGTATGGAAAGGTGCATGAGGGGAGAGGGAGGAGTTCGGGGTATGATAGGGGTTTGTGAATGGGGGAGTGGTTAGGAACTAGGTTTGGAATAAACGTGGTCACTGGGTTTCTCTTTCTTTAAATGCGGTGTGGATGTTCAGGTTTCAATATTGGGTATCATTTCTCGGTCATCTAAGAGGATTAGATGTAGAGGTCGTGAGAGAGACGGGGAGTGCGCTACACGGCCACAGCATAGAGCCCACGTAGGCCTCAAAACAGATCTTACACATGTCCAATCGCTTTCCAACCTATTATTGGCCGGAAGTTCTGGCTCCCTTATATCCTACAATCTATACACACCGGATCTTCCCTTTCCTGGGTTGATATAAACTCTTACATCTTCGACTCCTTGAACGGATACCTAACGACATCATCCTTCCGCAGCACAATCTTCTTCTTCTTCTTTGTAGCCACATGCTCCACCCACACCTCCTTGGTCATCTCCGCCGTGAACTTGCGGATAAAACGCGGATCCCAGAGCTCAGACGCGATGCCCAGGTCCTTGCAGCAGCGCATCAGTGCGTTGGACTTGCAGCCCTCAGTAGCGGTCGGAATGCCCTCGGGGTCGAAGTACTGCTGCTCGCCGCGGGCGATGGAAACGAGACTGCAGGGGATCCGTCAGCATCGTGCAAGATAGAATGAGTGGGGAGGAAGGGAAGCATACCGGCCCTGGACAATAAGCCCATACTCCCTCGTCACCAACCTCCCCGTAACAATACTCTCCCCTCTCGGCGCCAATCCCCACCCGCCGGGTCCAAACGCCTTGTTCAAAATCCGCCGATACTTGATCTCCGGCAGATACACAATCCCGTCCGGCTTGACTTCCACATCATCCTGCTCAATTGGTCCGAGAAGGATCTCGGTCTGTTCGGGGGTGAAGGATACACTGCCGAGACCGTGGTACGAGCGTGTCCAGTCTATGGCGGGATCCTCGGGGGACACTTCCGGGGGTGCGTCTAGCAGGCCGTCGGTTAAGGAGTGTTGGGTTCGAACGGCCGAATCTTGAGCAGCGTGCCGCTCTGTGGGGGGTGGAGGTTCGGCGGCTGGGAATTCGGGGCGGACGGTGCGGTTGGAGAGGGAGGAGGTGTTGGGAGACGAAGAAGAGGCTGTCCTGGGAGCTGCTTGTGTGGTTCTGGAATAGGCTGGCCTCGCTGCTGCGGTCGAAGCAGAGGCAGGCTTCGCTGCGGAGGAAGACGAAGCCGCGGCGCGGGCGGCGTTACTGTTCACAAAGGCGGAGCGTACGGGGGAGCTGGTGAAGTTTCGGTATTGTGAAGGCCTTATCCAGCTCCGAGAGGAGGGGAGAAGATTGGAGGCCCGCCGTGTAGAGGCAGCTGCAAAGGACATTGTGGGGAAATCAGCGAGGGATGCGAAGAGCACGCACAGTTGCTCTTGCGATTGAGAGGTGAAAGCTTTGGTGCAGGTGGTCGCGAAGTTGCACGCGCCCGCCGCACGCCGCCACGTGCCAGTCGACCAATCACGTTGCAGGAAAGCCACGGTATGCTTCTTCTGAAGATGAAGTTGAATTAAGCTTGAAGCCATCGCGGGAGCTTAACGGAGCTTAATGCTTGGTCGGCGCCACCGGACCCAGATCTTCAACTTCGTGGACATGTCCACCCATGTGGCACTGATTCTAGCTTATCCAACTTTACGTTTCCTTGCACGGTACAGACCCTTTATGGGCATCGTGCCCGCAATCCCATTCCGATGTTGATGCCGTCTCCAACCGACCCCTCTTTATCTGTCCCGGATATCGCCAAACGGAACTACAGAACTCCGTTCGTGCGTACACAGAGCGTTGGGCTGAAAGAGCCTCTGTTTATACACTGGTTACCAACTGCGACAATGAGCTGCATCACCCTGGCCTCCAACCCCAACGTCCGACCCTCCGTCCGTTCACCCCCGCGGGCCGGTCCTCCGCTACTCCACACTCGGATAGGCAACACTCTACTGTGGAGATGGCAGTGATGGATATGTCCACATAGGGAAGCCTTGTATACGCAAGCTCTGGGGCTGTGGTAGCTGACACGCACACCGCACATTAACAAAGGGCGAACACAGGCCATGTATCATGTGACGCCCTGCCGAGCAATCACAGCCCTGCACTAGGTGTCATCCAATCGAATCCAATCGACCACTGTTACTGTGACATGCCTGTTACCTGTTCCTTGGATCGGGCACGGCTTTAAACATGTCCGACCGGTGGGTGGCCTTGAGAGGATTAACATATATATACAGAGCCGTCTACAAATTCAGACTCGTGCCCTCTACTGCTGTTAGTATATAGGTAGCTACGATTAGACTTCCGGCGGTACTTCAACAGTTGCTAGCCATAGCTTCAGTGGCTAGCGCCGGCCCTCGATCCGCTACGTCTCCCCAAGTTCCTCGAAATCAACTGCTATGGAGGGGCCTAGTCTCTTCGCCAGCATTCGCAATGCCTCCACGCTCCAAATCCTCACCGGTATTATTGCATTTGTCAGCACCACACTTCCCATTGCCCACTTGAACATGCTAATGGAAGCTGAAGGTGTTCCTAAGGTGGATTGCGAGAGGCATCTACAGAGTGTACTTCCATCCTCTCCGAAAATTCCCCGGCCCCAAGTTCTCCGCCTTCACCCGCATCCCACACCTGAAATCCATCTGGACCGGGAAACTGCACCTCTACGTCAAAGACTTGCACGAACAGTACGGAGAAGTCGTCCGCATTTCCCCCGACGAACTCAGTTACATTGACCCAAATGCATGGCGAGACATCTTCGGCCACGGCGTCAAAGGCACGCCTGGCTCAGTTCCCCCGAAACATTTTGTCCGCTACGGCGTGCCTCCGAACGGTGTCAGAAGTATGATTGGCGTTCAGAATGCCGACCATGCGCGGATGCGCCGCATCTTCACTCCAGCCTTCTCGGACAGAGCGCTCAAGCAGCAGGAACCGCTCTTCATGAAGTACGCCGACAAGCTGGTGGCCTGCTTGAGGGACCGTGTGAAAGATGACGCCGACACAAAATTCGACATGGTGCGCCAGTATAGTAAGCTGAACTTTGTCCCCTTTATAGAGTCGAAACTAATGCTGACCAACAAGACTTCACTACCTTCGATGTAATGGGCGACTTGACTTTTGGCGAGTCCCTTCACATGCTGGATAACGCGGAATACGATCCCTGGGTCAGCATCATCTTCGACTCCATACGAAAGGGATCGATATTCACCTGCCTACATTGGTATCCTCTCGCTGGTGCAATTGTCAAGGCCTTGGTCTCGAAGAGGTTGCGTAAAACTCGAGACTTCCATTTCAAGAACTCGGTCGACCGCGTCACCAAGAGGCTTGAGAAGGGAAGGTCCTCAGAAGGAGTGGATCTGTGGGATCTGGTCCTGGATCGGAAAGAAGGCCAAGGCGGCTTGTCTCGCCCAGAGATGGACTCCCACTCCTCGCTCTTCATGGTCGCCGGTACAGAGACGACGGCGACTCTGCTCTCAGGATTGACGTACCTCCTGTTGAAAAATCCGGA
Organism: Westerdykella sp. P71; assembly: GCA_019022765.1. Taxonomy (NCBI): domain Eukaryota; kingdom Fungi; phylum Ascomycota; class Dothideomycetes; order Pleosporales; family Sporormiaceae; genus Westerdykella; species Westerdykella sp. P71. Next base: position 8,217 of record JAFHBW010000498.1, read on the forward strand.
GTCGTATAAGAAACTGGCACAGGAGATCCGTACGGCATTCGCGACTGAGGATGATTTGAGCATGGAAGCGATTGCCACCCTGCCGTACTTGAATGCATGCATGAAAGAAGCATTGCGTCGGTATCCGCCGGTTGTAACTGGCCTGCCACATCTTACACCTTCGGACGGTTCTACGATCTGTGGTCAATTCGTACCTCCTGGGGTGAGTACTCATCTTATTGTGCCGACATACAGCAAAAAAAAGAGACTGACCCATTTCTAGACCACCGTTTCGATTCCGCACTACGCGGCGTACACCTCGAGCAAGAACTTTCGGGACCCGTTGGCCTTCGTCCCTGAACGATGGTTGGGCGACGAGCGCTATGCGGACGATCAGAAGGCAGTATTCCAACCTTTCCAGTTTGGAACACGGGATTGCTTGGGAAGAAAGTAAGGCGTTGTTTCCATTCCGCTGTGGCTAAGCTTGTCGCTAACCAAACACCTTTAGCATGGCGTATCACGAAATGCGACTCATCCTGAGCAAGGTCTTGTATAATTTTGACATGGAGCTTTTGCCGGAGAGTGAGAATTGGATAAATCAGGAGTCTTATGTCCTGTGGGAGAAGCATCCGCTGATGGTGAAGTTGAAGGACAGGCGTGTTTCTTGAGTGGAGCATTATACTTGTTATTCATTGACGCGAATAGCCATCTTCTCGGGAATTGGCATTCTATAATTACATCTGCAGGAATTAGCGGAGCAATCATTGATTGAACACCTTTACTTGCATGTGTACAGTTGCATCGTGACGTGGTGCGCCCTGGAAGGGGTGGATGAGCCTCCATCATCTTCATCGTCATCATACATCTTTGGCATCCGTCCTCTTATCATTCCCATGCCTCTTCCAGCACTCTCGAAATATCTCCATCTGCGGATGAACATTAGCAATGGCGCTGCCAAACTCGGGGTCGCATCAAGCCCCGTCGGCTGGATCTCGGCTGAGGCCGAGCACGACCAAACCAACCTGCACTCACCTCCTTCTTGCACGCCCGCCAATCCTTCTTGTCGTAGTAGCAGTCGGTCAACTTCGCATTTTCATCTACAAACGGTCAATAGAGTCCCCTCTCTCCCCACGCGATGGAGTGAGAGCCTCTAACCTGCACACCCAGTACTGAAGATTCTTTTGTCCCTGCCATTACATCGTCAGCTCCTCGCCAAGCTTTTCACCTAGCATCGAACGGTCGCGCACCACTCATCGGGCTCATCGTCGTCTACAGTTGCCTGCGTCGCGGCGACTTTCTTTGCATCATTCGACATCTTTAGGTGTCGGTTGGGCGTTTGTAGTTGGCCGGAGCGTCAGACGTTCACGTTGAAGTCGAGCGTGCACGTGCGTCGGTAGAAGATCGGACCACCCCGACCAAGACTCCAGATATGGCGACGCAAAGGATGAATGTTTTGGTATATTCCGGTGAATCAACCTAATACAATGATATTGGTCGACCGCCTCGCTGATAGTTTCCCAGGAAATGGGAGCACCACTGAATCCGTGCGCCACTGCCTCTACACTCTTCGTCGACTGCTATCTCCCACCTATGCAGTCATTCCCGTCACAGGAGATGTCATTATCAAGGAACCATGGACAGCATCATGCGCTCTTCTCGTCTTCCCCGGCGGTGCCGATCTAGGGTACTGCAGGACGCTCAATGGGCCGGGGAACCGGCGCATCAGCCTTTACGTCAACCAAGGAGGGAGCTACTTGGGCTTCTGCGCAGGAGGCTACTACGGCTCGTCGAGATGTGAATTCGAAGTCAATGACCCCAAATGGGCGGTCGTTGGTGATCGTGAGCTTGGCTTCTTTCCAGGGACCTGCAGAGGGTTGGCTTTTCCGGGATTCGTCTACAGTTCGGAGGCGGGCGCGCGGGCGGCGGACTTGAAGATCAACAAGGAAGCGCTCCCAGATGCGAAAGATGATATGAAGGAGACGTTTAAGAGCTATTACAATGGAGGTGGTGTGTTTGTCGATGCGAAGAAGCTGGGGGAGCGAGGCGTCGAGACTCTAGCCAGGTATACCGAACACCTGAATATCGATGCAGGCGACGGCGCTGCGGCTATTGTCTACAGAAAAGTTGGAAAAGGACATGCTGTTCTCACTGGACCTCATCCCGAGTAAGTTGAAGTTGGGCCCTCCTATGCGCACGTGTTGACTCTGTCCAGATTTGCTCCCGCCAACCTAACCAGGACGCCCCAGCTACCGTCGTACTCGGAGGCTATTGACCAAATTACTAGCACCGAGGCCACGCGAGTTGAGTTCATGAGGCTGATGCTGCGGAAGCTTGGCTTGAAAGTCAACGATGAGGAACAAGCGGTACCGTCCCTCTCCCGCTTGCATCTCTCAGCTCATAAGGCTGCAGACGTCGCCGAACTCATCGGCTCGTGGAGTTCGATCCTTACTGTAGTAAACGGCGAGGAGTACATTCTGGAACAGAATGATTGCTTCCATTTGGAAAACGAGCATTCCGTGTGGGGAATTGAGGGTTTGAAGAAAGCCGTCGAGGCAGTCGAGCATGTTCTACCAGAGGCTCTCACTGGGAAGCGTGCACCTGATCCGGAAGGCCAGGACAAAGGTACCGTTAAAGACATTCTCGAGCGGATAGAGTACACGAGAAACTCCGCTACCGGGGACCGAATTCTGGACTACAATATGATCGTCAAGCAATTGAAACCGCACGAGAAAGGAATCCCATCGTCCCGCGAAACACCTTACTTCCACCACGACTCCTTCTACGCCAACTTGGACCACTACCATGCAAAGTTGCGAAACCCAGATTCTGCCTTCGGCAAATACCTCATGTACGGCGAAGTCGTCACATCCACAAACACACTTCTGGAGAAGAACCCATCCTTACTCCGGCACCTTCCGGCCGGCTTCACCATAACAGCAACTCAACAAATCGCCGGCCGAGGCCGCGGCTCTAACGTTTGGGTCGCTCCACCAGGTGCCCTAATGTTCTCCACCGTGCTACACCACTCCTTCCAGATGTCACAATCCGCACCCGTCATCTTCATCCAATATCTCGCCGCCATCGCCATCGTCCGAGGCATCAAAGCCTACGCACCAGGCTACTCCGACATTGGCGTCAAGCTCAAGTGGCCAAATGACATCTACGCCCAACTACCCGGCAGCACCGCCAACCCCATCGTCAAGATCGGCGGTATCTTGGTGAACAGCAGCTACAGCGGCACGAGCTACGACATCGTCTGCGGCATCGGCCTCAACCTCGCCAACCCCTTACCGACAACCTCCCTCAACATGCTCGCCGAGGCCGCTGACCTCGCGCCGTTCACGTACGAGAAACTGCTCGCCTCCATCCTCGCGCAATTCGAGTACCTCTACACCGACTTCTGTCATAGGGGTTTCACGCGGGACATGGAGGACGAGTATTACGCAGCGTGGTTGCATACGGACCAGATCGTCACGCTGGAGACGCACGAGGGGGCGAGGGCGAAGATCAAGGGGATCACGAGGGATTGGGGGTTGTTGTTGGCGGAGGAGTTGGGGTGGCAGGATAGACCGACGGGCAGGATTGTGCAGTTGCAGAGTGATAGCAATAGTTTTGATTTCTTCAAGGGTCTGATTCGGAGGAAGGTTTGAGTTTTGGGGCGGTGAACTCGCATAAAAGGTAAAATTACTCTTACTTGCTTCCTAAAAAGGCTTCTTATAGACCCTAGAAGCAAGTTATATGTTGCTAGGATAGAAGGCAAGCACAGTGGTAGCTACAATCCTACTATTAACATCCCACATCTTAAAGATGGCCGCTTTCCAGGCCGGAGGAAGCTGGGGACGAAGAAGAGGAAGGATGCTAAGAACAACACTGAGACCCGTGATGGCCTTTCAGAAACATTGGTCTCCGAGCTGCTCATTTTCTAATGCACATCCGTCACCGCTTATTAACAGGTAGATGTCTACTGACCGTTGCTACTACCCTATAACTCCATCAGTGATGATTTTAGTAGCTCTACTCTCTGCACGCCTCACGTCTCCTCGTGCTCCTATTCCATGCTAGATCCGCATCCTCGTCGCCGGGGCATAAGATTTTGCCCTGTAACCAATTTCTGCGCTCTGGATACTTTCTGCCCTAGCCTTTATAAGGCATCCATTGTTTGCATCCGTCACCGCTTATTAACAGGTAGATGCCTACTGACCGTAATTTCTCAGTTGGACTTAGGGCATCCTCTTAGCGGGAAGTAGAGCTGCTACTTACTCTACAAAGTTCATTGGGGACTTTACCATACTTAATTCTCCGCACGGCGGCACGGCCCCTTGTGCTCCCACTTTATACTTTACCTTCAACGGACTCTTTCTTTACAACTTTCTTCTGAATATTTACTCATTCCCACATTTGCCTGACTCTTACTTCTTCCGACTCGACCCACCCTACCAAGATCATCCGTCATTTGAAACATACCTTCTCACCGATCAGAACCTCAATCTCACCCGTCCCACCCTTCTCCACTTCCAGCTAGCCTTCCAAACAATCACCTCTCCTTTCTGCTTCCACGTTCAATCTTCTCTCCATCCCCGCTTCCTACCGTTCCCGACGGATTGACGACGCAACCCACTCATTCACCGTCAGTCAACATTAACCATGGCCATGCGGCTAACTATCAAGCCCGGGACTTTCGTCATGTATTGTCCCACCGATACACGATGGCCAAACTGGCCAGCGATGGTCTGTACCATTGACATGGTCCCCGAAATCGAGTTCAGACATAATCCTAAACCATCATACGTTCCAATTCTCCTCCTACAAAAGAATACCGTGTAAGTGAAAGAGCCCATCATAAATCCTAAGGCGGTCAGAGTAACCGACTTCACAGGAGATTCTCCAAGGAGTGTCACCTTCGCCCAGTAAGTGGGTACACCTCCATCACTTACACAGACGAAGAGGCGAGAAAACACCCAGGGCTACGACAGGCGCATCAGATACTGGTTGACGCAATCAAACGGCCACCTCCGATGGCTGAATGGAAAGAGCGCATTAAGTCAAGATATGGACCAAATGCGCTGGACTACAAGCCTTGGGATGTGGCCCCAAAGAATCGGAAGGCCAAGCAGAGTAATACCAACAAACCCTTGCAAACTCGACGCCCAAAGCAGGTCAAAACCGGTTCAGAGACGCTCTCACTACCCATCCGCACGACGCAATCTCCTGCCCCCGCACCATCAACACTGCAAGAGTCTCTACCTACCTCACAGAGTTTTTCACAAGCTACATCCCTACCATCTTCACAAGATTTCCCGCAATCTTCCGGAACCACGTTTTCTTCTGCGCCGAGTGGCTCGGCTTCTCCGAACAACATAGCAGGCAAGCAACGCGGTAGCTACGACCCTACCATCGACATCCCTTTTCCCGACGATGGGCGTTTTCCCATGCCGCACGAAGCTGAGGACAACGAAGAGGAAGAGCGAGAGGAAGAGAAAGAGGGAAAAAAGCCAGAACCGTATGTTAGTCCTCATCATCGTTGTGACGCTTTGCTAACATTGATTCGCAGACGGGACCATTTCATGGCTGATTGGATGATCGGGAACCCCAAGGAAAGCTTTCCAATCCCTATCAGTGCTGTAGAGCACCGCGAGCACTTGATGAAATTGGGGATAATGTGGAGAAACCAGAAGGGGAGAATGGTTGTCAACACACCCTCGTTCGCTAACATCAATCCCTACTATTTCCGCTTCGTCGCTGAATTCCTGTGTAATACTGGCGACTTCTCGGTCCCTGAATCCCAAAATTTCGAGGAAGACGGGGCTGATGAATTGTGGGAGACGTATGGCGGTGTATGGACCATTGCCGTCGACCTGTGTCTGGAGGACCTGCTGGAGTTACTCGTGCGCAAGGTGAATGCGCTGGAGCCGTGGGCCCCCTCGGAGAATTTTAAAAATTTCGTCTCCACTGTGTATGCGGATGATACACTACCGGCTTCCCTGGACGGAGACATCCACATGAGGGAGCTGATTTCGAAGTTCATAGCTCAGAATGCTCACAAATATGATGGCTTTGCCGCCCTCATGAAGAAGTATCCTGTGCTTGAGCGGGACGTATCTCAAGCGAAGGCGGACATGGAAACGAAGGGATTGGAGATGGACATGGACATGGACATGGACATGGATTGAATGAGTCTTCCTTCATATGGAGACTGCTTGAGGTGGCCTTATCCGACGTGCTGACCGGCTATTTTCTTTGTCACTTCCCGTCTCCATGCCGATACTTGGCTTTCTTTTCTTTCTTATTCTCTAGGGTTTTCGGCGGTGGGCTTTCTCCAAATGATTCAAAAATTTCCTTCGTCTTTCAACGGTTCCAGCAATTTCCTTACCTACCTTTGCAGGCATAGCGGAGAAACGAAGGGTGGTGGGGAGGTAAGTTGAGAGATATAGCATTCAAGCGAAATAAAACCCATTAGTATCTACTACCGTGATTTGATGTCCTGAAAATGCGTGGCTCTAACATGAGAAACTAATGGATTGTAAGATTGTAGACCTCTTACTATGCAGGACTGTCTATACTTATAGTTTACAAGTCCCTTAGAGCACCTTAGCTACACTATTATTGCAGCTCGGGAATTGAGCTTACGATACTTGTGAGGGTAGAGTGACACTTTTTCTGTCGCTTGGGTGCGAGTCCGATGTCCATGACGTATATATGGTCCGTGCGCATTCACTTCTCAAAGCTTAAGGACTCTCTTCCCTCGGAAAATAAATCCAGCACCGAAGCGGAAACAGAGAACAGGCTCTTTCTCAATTTAATTGTGGTTCTTTCTTGCTTTCGGTAAGTTTCGCTCCTTCTCGGTTATGTACCGGACTAATGACGTCGTTCAGGCACAACATTGATGGGTTCAGCATACAACCTCGAATCGATACCATCACTGATGTATACTCTCATTGAAAAAGCTAAAAATTAGCACAAATTATCAGCATGAGTTGGATGGACTCCTGGTCCCGCCCTTCAAAACATGCAGTCACTCCTCCACCTCTGTACCTGTAACGGTTCAGGCACTGTTAACCAATGCTTAACCGCTGTGGATGACTATCTGTGAAAGTGGCGCATTGGCTGGTT
>JAFHBW010000499.1:0-15247 GCA_019022765.1 Westerdykella sp. P71
TACTGAGCTCAAAGATAGGTATTTGAACGTTATTTGAACGATTCTGCTACATTTTTGGTGCTGTCCGTACTTTGTAGCCAAAATAACGAGGTGAGATCGACGCGACGCGAAAATGCCAAGAAGGCCCCGATTAATTCATATAATAAATGAAGATCAGCAAGGGTCGAATCCTTCCCTAACGTTAATTACTCCTCAGCCTTGTGGGTCCGCCAAGACATAAGAGCGGGGTCGGACAACGCTTGGCCAAATCCACTATCCCCCACCAGCAACCCTATCGCCAGCTAGGGAGCACTCATTTCAGTCAGTTTCTTTGGTTTCGCTGCCGTTAAGCAGATTTGGAGAAATTTGGGCCAGTGTCCAGCAACACTGTACGATCGGGCTTGCTACCAATAGAGGACATTTGTAGCTTGATTGCTCGCTCTTACAAACTCGAAGTTGATCGTATACACTTCGAAAAGACATGACCTCATCAGACTTCTTGGACTCGAGCGACGGAGACTGTTACCATGAGTCAGGGGCTCAACGCACTGACCAGGATGAAAGTGACTCCTCTGATGACGGTAAGTTCAATTCATTTTAAATAGAAGCTTGCATCTGATTGTCTACCCGCAGATCGCACTTGGTCAGACTCCGGAGAGGAGATGTGGTCAGGGGAGTGGACCGACTTTCCGGGCCGCTGGCCTCGACGATTACTACACATCCCTACCCTGACTTCCTTGGAACGTCAAGACGGCAATGTTTATGGGACACACAAAAAACCCCATTATGGTATCCTGACCTACACCTGGGGACGTTGGAGGACTCGGTCGGGATCAGCTCTAGATGTGAAGAATACCACTTGGGCTATTCCCACAGTGAGCGTAGAACACTTCTCCGTTGAAGAATTTGAGCATGTTGTACGATACATAGGACAAGACTTTGAGTTCGCCTGGATTGACGTTGCTTGCATTGACCAAGAAGACTATGCAGTGAAAATAGATGAGATTGGGAACCAGATGGGTATATTTAAGCAAGCACGCAGGGTCTACGCTTGGTTGAGTCGCTCATCGACTGACCTACTACAAGGCTGCGTGGACAGCATATATACTCACGGCGATAGTCTACGGGAGGAAGTGAAGCAGTGGCGCCATGCCACTCGGCAGTTGACTCAAGAAGATGTGCGAAACATGACTAAAAGCATGCGAGCGATTATGAACGCGTTGGAACAGATATTCGCTGATCCTTGGGTAATTTTTGTTTTCGTTTGGATAGGGAAGACGCTGACGGGAACTTAGTTCTCTTCGCTCTGGACTCTACAGGAGGCTGTTTTGAGAAGAGACGCGAGGCTTCTCTCTCATGAAGGATGTCCAATCCAAATCCGCCACAAAAATCGCAACATGCTCTTAGTGCACTTGGTTGCAAGATGCTCGAGTATCTATGACGACGTGGGTCGTATAATATTCGATCATGGGTGCAACCTCGCGCTATTCAGGCAAGAACCAGAGGCTATCAATTTCGCGGAAAGAATATCGACGATGATTGAGCGGGCTGGTTACCACTATGCCTACTTCTGCACCAACCCAAATGTGCAGTATTCCGTAGCGCAATTTCGGGAGACGAAGCACCCTTTAGATCGAATATATGGCATCATGCAGTTATATGGCTTTCGACTTGGCGCTTCCAATCCTCAAGCCCAGAACCAGTCGTACACTCTCGAGGATCTCGAAGATGAGTTCGCGCGGACCCTGATCCAACAATCACCCCTGCTCGGACAAATGTTCGTGCACACCCGAAGTACAAGACGAGGAAAAAGCTGGCGAATCACGCAATTCTCTAAAGTGCCGTACGGCTTAATGGACCTCGAAAAAGCTTCAGTATCATGCGATGAGTTTTCTGTTACAAGTGACAACAAAGCTTTCATCAAAGGCAAAGCGTGCCAACTGGAACCGCTGGTAAACGGTTGGGATCGAATGGCGAGGAATTTCGACCTTTTCCACGCGACACCCTTGAACGGTCGCATCTTTTTGGATAATGTTGACGAGACGCGAGACCATTTGAAATCTTTTCCAAAGAGCGAGAACGATATGGTGTTTGACAACGTAGTCCACCTTACAAGTTATGAAGTGTCCACCGCGTACTCTCTTCTCGATACGTTCGGAGCAGACTCGTTGCGAGTTTTCTTATTAGGCTTCACCGGAGCAGAGCTTAAAGGGAATTTTGCAGAGCCGACGAGAATGTCAACCGGTTTACTTTTATTGCGGCAGGACACGTCTTGGAAGCGCATTGGCATTTGCGTCTGGGATAGAGAAACAGAAAAGGCTCCAGCTCTGCCTGCGGATACCTTTAGTCTGGAAAATGACATGCTACGAGCTGCAGGACTACCGCCGATAGAGTTGAAACCGCCACAAAATGTGGAATGGGCACCGTTCGAGGCGGTTCTTGAATAGCATTCTCGTTCCAACCCTTGCAACCTCTTTCATTCAGCGGCTCAACTGGTTCATGGCTATGTGAAAGTGCCTCAAGAAGATTATACCTAACCATATCTATATAAGACTGAATGAGAAAGTTATCTCCTCTGATCTATAATGCGACCTCATCATCTCGCAGCTTCGTTCGAAGGAGGATGGAGCCTCATCGCAGTCAGATATGTCCGATTTTATCTCTCAACCTGCAAGCCTGCAAGCATCTTATGACCTCAGGCCCCTGGACTAAGTAATGCGTGTTGATAATGTACCGTTCGTGCTGAATTTAAAACCAGAATTGCTGGACATTTTGAGGACTTCTTCCTCGTGTGCAGCTCACTTCTTCGTCTCCGAGTTTATCGAGACGCTTGAAGATTCCTCAACTGTATAGCCGACCTGCTTCTTGGTTCCATCCATGGGCGTTAGTGCTATCTCGCTTCCCCAATCATTGCTTGGCCGCTGCCTTTCACTCAGCTTCTGCATCGGTATCCCAATATGCCGACTGCCATTCGACAAGCTAATCACCCGCATTGATTTCCCTCGCGAGCCTCCCCGGCGTTCCAAACCCATGACACTGAGATCTTGCGAATATCCAAGTCCAAAATCACGATCCAATATGAGGCTCACCCAACCTCGGAACCAGACGACGACCCAGCGATCCTTGATTACGGCCCCAAGAGCCTCCGTAGCGACGGCACGCCCGTAGAAGTGACTCGGCACTGGACGGTAAGTTTCTCCGCCAAAGGAAGCGTTGGCCCAGTCCAGGTCGGCCCGGACATTGAAGGTGGACGAGAAAAGACTTTACGCAGCGGATCGCAGCGTCCGTGGAGAGCGACGATTGGGGAAACAGCAAGCACCAGTATCCGAATTGCGTGTGGGTGCGGGTCCAAGCGGACAAGATGCAACCGGATGGTATCCCACTGGAGCTTCGTGTGGCAGTGGTCGTGAAGATGGGCGAGGCTGCCCAGGCAACGGTCAAGGTGACGACGGATTCAGCCTTGTTCAATCTGTTGACATGGCCGTGGGAAAAGAAGAAGCCACTGTTGTTAAAGCGGGGCATCGACTACGGGGCTCCGGTCCGGAGCGCGGCAGGAGAGCCTTTGGACTTCGCGTCGTTGACGGTCGAGGAGTGAGTGGAGGGCTTTGGTGACGCCGGATTTAAAACAGCAGTGAGTGCCTCTAAGCGGTTCTTCCTGTGCTGTTGGATTTGACAATATTACTAGGGAGGCGATTCATCATCGTCAGCCTCCGGGCATCGTCAGTGAAGAGGATTGAAACTGAAAGTAGAGCTTTATATGTGTGCTGGTTATTTTCGCATTCGAGATGATAGATGTGTATATATACTATCAACGTAAGCAAGACAATGAGCACGTTGGGTAGGGTATCATCCATTGCAATCTCCTCTTGCCTCTTGCTTTCCCTTTTCCCTTCCTGGGCTCGCGTCCCTGTTTCTGTCATTTGTACACTGGGTACGGGATCCCATAGACTGAGCGCTTTTGCGCGGATGTTATGCACGGGGTGCTGTTCAAGCCGCCCTCCCCCGAATTACCCTCGTCCGCATACTTACAATGATGCACTTGTTCATGTTGTCCGGATTGGCCGAGTCCAGCAGCAGAGTTGGCAGGATGAGACAGTCGTTTAGGTCGTAACGACGCTCAGATCCTTCGTGCTGGGAAAATATCAAAGTCTTCTCTTTTACAATTGACTTCGTCCGAAGGTTTTCCCCTCTCACACGCTTCCCCCACTTCCGCCAGAGACAAGAGGGGTGGTCTCACTCGCTTCTTCCCTTTCCTCCTCCTCACAGCTCTCCACCACGATCCTCACCTCCCTCCCACCCGCAAACTTCTCCTTCTTCCTCCCCAACAGCGCGCCCAAACACCCTCTCCCCTGCACAGCCACCGCCCCCGTAAACCCCCTCGCCTCGCGCGCCAGCCACGGGATCTGGAACGTTCCCACGAGCGCGACAAGGCTGCTCGCCCACCACGCCAGCGGCGTGAACCGCATCTCGATCCCCTGTCCGTACAGGAACCCGGCGATGGGGCTCGCGACGGACCGGCAGGCGGCGCCCGTGGACGCGGCGAGGCCGTTGATTTTCCCGAGATGCTGGGTCGAGGGCGCGGCTTCCTTGATCATGATGAGGAGGAGCGGGTAGGCGACGATGGCGAAGAGGTTGCGGATGGTGAGGCAGGTGTAGATGCCTGGGTAGACGAGATGGCGGGGTAGGAGGGGGAGGTAGGGCATAATGAAGTAGGCTATGGGATGGCCGATGGTGACGAGGACGAGGAGTTGCCAGACGCCGAGCCAGGAGGCGAGGAGCGGGAAGACGACGGCTTGGATGAAGAGCGAGATGACGCCGTTGACGGACATGATGATGCCGACGTCCTGGATGGAGAGACCAAGGCCGCCGGCGAAGGGGTTGGTGCTGGCTGAGAGGGAGGAGAGGTCGGAGGGGCGTTTGTCTTGTAGGAAGATGGGGAGGAGGTGGTCGTAGGTCATGGAGTGGTAGGTGAAGATCCCGAGGGCCAAGACGAACATGATGACGGGTCTGGTGATGGCCTTGTCGCTGTGGTTGTTGCTGCTGCTGCTGTTGGGTTTAGTTTCGTTGATCCAGGTGCCGTTGGACGTGACGCGCCAGAGCTGGTCGCGTTCCGTGTCAATTTCGTCAAAGGTGCCGTAGCATCCGCTGGCTATGTTGCCCGGGGCGTTCATGTTTCCGCCCGGCGTCTGGAGGGAAGCTACGGATTCGCGGCGCTCACGGCGGTCTTGGGGACGGCTCCATGGCTGCTTCTCCGGGTGGGTTTCGTCGAGAAGGAAGTATCCTGCTATGATGGCGAGGACGAGTAGGGCCGAACAGATGATATTTGGAAGGGCGAAAGGGAACTTTGCGAAAAATCCCGTTGGCGAGAACAAATGGGGATAGTTGTCAGCTGGCTCGGCGAAACAGCCACCGATGGAAGCTGCGTGAGTTAGCAATATACCTTGAAGCAGTTGAGGGGGTACGTACGCCCTATGATGGTGCCCAGAGACCATACGAAAGGCATAATGGCATACGCTTTGGCTGCATTCCCAATTAGCCAGAACCCGCATGCGACCAAGGGGATAACGTACGTTCATGGGCTGGATTTATCACCAGCTCACCCACCATGGTCTGTATGACTCCGACATTCCCGTTCAACAATCCGCCCAGTATCCTTCCAAGCAGCGCAACCCAAAAGTTGGAGGCCAGGCCCACAAGCATCAAGGACGTTATCGTTCCCATGCACCCGAGTAATAGGACAGGTTTTCGACCGACGCGGTCAGAGACAGAGCCCCAGTACATGCCGGTGCATGCTTCGGCGAGGCTGAAGGCGGAGATGAGGACGCCTGCGTAGAAGGGAGCGTTGGCTTCGGAGCCGACATGGTAGTGTTGGACAAGCTTCCAGGCGTAGGGAAAGATGGATGTGAGGGCGATTGGTTCGGCGACTCGGACGAGTGCTGCGATGTGTTAGGAATTGCACTTTCTGACTACTTTGAGGTTTCGACTGCGGCCAGAAGGGCCCTTGGTAGAGACTCACCGAGGAGAAACAGCTGAGCAGCGGGAAACTTGTCAGGGTTAGGTCTCGTTCTTGTTCTGGTGAGAAACATGTCCTGCGAGCTGGCTGTGATCTTACGGTTACGCCGACACGCAGAGGGCAGAAATGAGAGAGACGGGCGGCAGTGTTTGTGGTGTGAGTACTCTGCGTTCGGCCTGCGGGAACCCCAAGAAAGGAAGAGACAAGGAGAGACTGAAAACAGAAGAGAGTCCGAGGGCGGTGTCTATGGAGGGGGAGGAATGAGGTGTCAAAGAGAGAGGAGAAGGTGGGAAATGGAGGACTTGTGATAGGCGTTTACACGGACTTGGATGGTTGGATCTATGTCCATGGAAAGATGCCGGTCAACACCGGCCGTGCGTTGGGAGACGCCACCATGCATTCCTTTCGCACGGCTCCGTTTGCAGCTCTTCCCATGGTCAAGAGTGTCCAATTGTGCCTTCTTCTATAAACCCTTTATATTCGACCAACATTGCACTTCTCAATTGGCGTTTGGTTCCTACACTTTGTTGGTAGTGAAGAGTGGAGGCGAAAGGAAGGCCAAGTTCCCCAACCGATAGCTTCCCGTTGCCATTTACGCCAAGGCCTATCGTGATGTTGTGATTGGTGCTTTGGCTAGTCTTGGCGCGCGTGCGATTACTTCCCGCGAGCCCCCCGCCCCGCCCGCTGGTCATCGACGATTGTATCACGTGATCGGGTAGAACTGCACTTTTGCGGACGACCACGACCCCAGGTGTATAGAACGGTCACCCTTCAACGGATTCTTGTTATCCTCTCTCTATTGTCACTCTACAGAATTTCAAGATGGGCGATTATATAAATTTGCACAGCCTGGACTAACAGTTAAGAGGACCAATGCCTCTAGTTACGGCTCGAACGCACAATGGGGAAACCCACCATATAGCTTTCCCTAAACGATCAGTACCATGATCAACTCCGATCAGGTGACAAAAGGACGGAACTCGTGTGTAGCCGCCTTGTTGTCGTCTGCTATCTATATCGCGTTCTTGACTAACAATGGGAAGAGCAATTGGTAGGTCGCGTATCATTCTCGATTAGTGATGCGCTTACGGTGAATTAGGTTGGAAGGTGGTGCGTTGTTGGCTATGTTTATTATTATTATCTGTTTCAGCATACTACATCGAGTAGTCAGTACTAACATGGGGACAATGGTCAGAGCAATGACCCCGTCCATTTGGAAAGATCTCAGTACATATTTTTTTGTGCATGGGGACTGTCGTTCACATAAGTATATTTGGATTTCGCAAGTTAAGTGCTAAATGCTACACTAGGTGCATCCTGCTTTATAGGACGCCGTCCAAGGTGTGGAAGTCAGAGTTGGAAGAAAAAGAAAATCCATTGCAATCATTCGATAGAGTGGTCTCTTTCGAAAGCACGCAAGGAGACAAGAGGAAACCATGTTCGGGGAAAAAAGCAGAAACTAAGGAGATAAGCGGACTCCATATGCTCGCCTTCTCCAGCACAGAAAGGAAAATAAAGTGCGTCAAGTTGTTCGAAGAGTGCGCCCAGTCGGGCTATCCGTTCTGAAAGTAATGGCCCTTACGCAGAGCATCAATCTTTCAGAACACAAGATTGGACCTTTCCAATGAGATCGTCTTGAGCCTTGATTCGTGGCAACCCATGGAAATTTACCGGGCAGACCCAATCGTCCCAGTACGAGGCGCAACGTGAGCGCCACTCATCAAGCAACTTCTGTCGGTGCTCGTCCCGCCCACACCAAGAAACGTACCACGTAGTCCGTCCATGATGAATACGGCAATCCTCGCACCAACTATCTTCTCCTCCGGAAGGCCCCAGGCTTTTCCAATAATCCGGTTTCGTTTTCTCATGCTTAAACTTGGACGCGTCCATGCAGTCAAGACACAGACCGTTGAACTTCTCACGCGTTTCCGAAATGGCAGATTCGACAATTCGATTCCAGTTGGCACGGCAGAAATCGCAGTTCGCGTCGCCGAGATCCTTCATGTCGAACTTCTCCAGGCGTGCGAGAAGCTCGTTCACGGAGGTCTTGGTGAAGGAGATTTCAAGAGGGTACACGCCGATTTCGGTCAAGGCGGCGAAGTAGTGGCCAGCAGTCTCAGCCCAGTGGGTGCATTCGCTTTGCTTCTTTCCTTTCTCGAGTATGCCCCCGATCTTCTCCCAAATTTTGCCATGGAGGCATGTCCGTAAGCTGCCTCTGGCGTGATTGACCGGACCTGGGCGCTGGGTTAGCATATTTGCGGTAGCTACAGATGCTCAGAGAGACTTACCTTGGAAGTCTGGATGAGGCAGGTGCATGTGCTTGAACATTGGGCCTAGCGGCTTCGACTCTCGAATATGGCCAGGGAAGTTGTAGGCAAGCCACTTCGTGACATCCGCAAAACCTCGAGCATAATTGAAGAAGTGACACGGCAGAACCAATTGGCGAGCAAGGTCTGCGTTCAACGTTTTCATGTCGACACTTTTCTTATACCATACCTCGAAGTAAGCCTGACCAAACTCTGCTACATCACTGTCGAAAGAATACTTCTCGGCGGCGTGGATCATGTGCCATATTGTCGTGATGTCGGCACCCTCAATCACGCTGTAGTCAACGTGAACCTCATCCCTGTAGTTTGACGTGGACGAGTAATGCATGCAGAGAAACCAGATGTGCATTGCGCGACCATCGACGCCGTACAGTGTACGCGTTTGAACTCCACCTCTGGAACTTAAGGAGAGAAGCTCATCAGAGCCCATGCGGACCGCCTGTTCCCGAATCTTGAATCTTGTCGTGGGTTTGACACCATCGCTCGTCGGGTGACCGATGACTCTGATCTCAATACCGCCCTCAGGACTGATGACATGGATCTTGTCACCTGACGACGTTGTCGCTGGACTTTTTGCGGAGGACATCTGTTTCGATGTCATGCTGATGAAGGTTTATGCGGTGCAGGATATGTCCGCCGGAGAACGATTGGGAAAGTTGTGCAAAGCTGAGGCGGACCAGGCGATGTGAGGAAAGAGTGAGGAAGGAGGAAGGCTACTCACCGAGTGCAAACGCCAAGTGATGGCGGTGAGGGGGCCTCAACAGCTGGTGAAAGAGACGTGATGTTTGCCCAGAGTGGAGCACTGGAGCCAAGCCAAGGTTGATTTCGGAAGTGAGAGAAATGAGAGTAATGCTGAGAGTTGCGAGAGAACGAGGCTTTGCGGAAAAGTAAGAGGCCCAAGAAGGAGCGGTACAGGAATATAATTATTATCGAATTGCGACTATGGCGCAGAAATGCCAAAACGTTATTTCACTGTCCAATGTATTGATGCTTCGAAGAATGGCATAAGAACGCGTGTAACTCTCGCCCTGACACACCGCATGCTTCTGCAAGTTTTAGAGCTCCAAGATCAAGGATTAGCAGTGGTCAAGCAAACTGAACGTATGCATAAGACTTATACTGATGCTACAATGGATCCGACCACAGGTATTATAGCTGAATATGTTTACGGGACAGTCACGATGAGAAAGAATTTATACGGTTCTAGAATTTGTCATCCTTTCTTTATTGTTGCACTGAGGAAATAGCACAGAGACTATCAGGAGTCTGCACCAGCTAGTCTGAAAATGAAAGACCCATGCATTCAGTTCCGTTTTGAAATAACGATTCCATCTCATATCCATGAGAGGAAAACCACCACTAAGCCTTCCCTTGACATCGACCAGTAGCATGGCCACCTTCGAATGGTGTCGAAACGAAGAAACCGTTCCTAGATATGCACGAAGACCCATCCCCAGCGGCTTGTCATCCACCCTCAAAGTGTACCAATCCTGTTCCCAAAACCGGTAAGGAGATTTGCGATTTCTCCTATTCTTTGTCTCGAAGAAATCGTCCAACTTGCGCTTGTTGCTCCTCGTTGTCGTGTCACTAGCTTTGACTTCCTCTCGGTGCTCCTCCAAGAGCTTCTGCCGATGCTCATCAAGCCCGCACCACGAGGTAGACCAGGTGCATTCTCCATGTTTAACGCGACAGTTGGTGCTCCATTTTCCATCGACGTGTCCCAGGCGCTTCCAATAATCGTCGTCCATGCAGCCTTCCTTGAACCTACTCTTGCCCATGCAGTCCAGGCAAAGCCCGTCGAAATACTCCCTCGTCCTCCGTGCAGCCTCCTCAACCACCGTCTTCCAGTCGACCCGGCAGAAATCGCATTCACTGATGACCGTGTCTTCGAAAGTGCTGAGACGGTCGAGAAGCTCGTTGATGGAGTTCTTGCCAAAGACTTCTTCTAGAGGATACGCCTTGGTTTTGGTCAAGGCAGAGAAGTACCTTCCGGTCGTTTCAGCCCAGTGCTTGCAAGTGGGGTGGTCCGGGCCATCTTTTAGGAGCATGCCCACTCCGCTGCAAAGGCCCTGACGCAGTACCGTCTCGAGTCTTTCGCGAGCGTGGTTCACAGGTCCTGAGATGCAGTCAGCTTATCAATATTTCAACGCCTGGTATGGTATTCTTACCAACGAAATCGGGTGGGCAAAGGTGCGGATGTTTGAACTTGAAGTCATCCGGCCTCCACTCAGTGATGGGTCCAGCGGAGTTGTATGCGAGCCACTTCGTAATAGCAGTGAAGCCTTCAGCGTGGTCGAAGATGTAGCATGGGAGTGCCACACTTCGAGCAAGGTCCGCTTCGAGGCTGCTGTTGATGGAAACATGAAGATCATACCAGTGGACGAAGTACTTCCGCCCAGCCTCTGCAAGATCCTCATCCTCGAAGAAGAGAAAATTGTCGCCAGCCTCGATCATCATCCAGATAGCGTTGACGTTCATCTTGAACATGATACCCTCCCTCTTCCATTTAGGGTCGAGTTCCTCTTCGTTGTGCATCAGTGCAAACCATATGGCCATTTGTAAGCCGTGCTCGCCTTCGAGGATGGTTCGGCGACGGTTGTTAGCACCTTTAAAGCGCATGCTGTGGCTGAAGTACTGGGATTTCGACGTGAGGGCGTCTTTGCGGACTTTCGCATGGAAGACCATTTGTAAGTGAAGCTGATCGCATATCGGCGTTTTGATCGTGATAGAGTGGTCCCAATTTCTGGAGACTTGGGCGTCCATAGAGCGAATTTCGGCGACCCTCGACGGCGCGGTCATTTCTGATGCTTGGTTTGCGGTTCAACTCCTTGCTAGAAGGCGACGGTAGTAGAAAGCTTGAGAGATGTGGGAGAGGAGGGCAGAAGTTGGAGTATATAAAGGAGTAAGATTAACCAGTTGAGTGAGGGATGTGGGATGAAAGAGAAGAAGTAGAAGTATATAAGCGGTGAGATTAAGCAGTTGAGTGAGAGAAACTTTTGAGGTGACTGAAGTAACTTTCTTAAGTGAGTGGGAGCACTCTTCTGAAATGTGATAGCACGCTTTCGAGGTGAGTGAGAGGACTATTTTGAGGTGAGTGAGAGAACTCTGTGAATTTGTCTGGAGAAAGGGCGAATATAGCGCCAAGTATCTTCCTCCAAGCTGTGAAGCCAAGCGCGCTTTAGCGAGGTTGTAGGAAAGGTATGATACGTGAGTAAGGGAAGAATAAGGCTCTGTA
Source organism: Westerdykella sp. P71 (assembly GCA_019022765.1). Taxonomy (NCBI): domain Eukaryota; kingdom Fungi; phylum Ascomycota; class Dothideomycetes; order Pleosporales; family Sporormiaceae; genus Westerdykella; species Westerdykella sp. P71. The sequence goes on from JAFHBW010000499.1 coordinate 11,555, forward strand.
GAGAGCAAAACGTTGATCGAACATTCGTTAGCGTACTGGCAAACTAGAAGGTAGACCCTCCACAACCTCCGACGAGGGTTATACATCGAGCTTTACCAATTGATACTACAGAAACGCTTGCCCTATGCAGCTGTTGAACAGAAATAGAACCCCTTACCAACACATAATGCTCGCTCGAACGCTCATTGTTGAAACAAGCATCCAGTGCGCAGCATGGATATTTTGCATTTACAAGCCAAACCCACTCCATAGTCCTGACCCCCTCCTGTCCCATCCAAGAAACCCAAAAATTAACAACATATTCAGCCCTTACGGCTGCCCGGGCCAGATGGCATCAGCAATACTCCTCACGAGCTGCAACTTCTTCCTCATATCCTCGTAGCCCAACGCATTCCCCTCCGCATGGCTGGCAAATCCACACTGCGGGCTCACGCAGATCTGGTTGAGCGCCTGCTCGTGGCTCTGGCCGGTACCCTTGGCGATGAAGTCTGCGGCCTGGTTGACGCGGGCGATCATCTCGTCTTTGTTCTCAAGTTCGGGGAACTTGGAGGTGATGACGCCGAGGACGACGTTCTTGTTCTTGGGGAGGTGGGCGAGGGGCTCGAAGCCTCCGGCGCGGGGAGTGTCGTATTCAAGGTAGTAGGTGTCAACGTTGAGGTCCTGAGATGTGTGAGCACTCGATTGTATAGTGATGGAAGCATGCAGTCCCTCCTTGGAGCACGTGAACTTATTAACATACCTGGAAGAGCTTTTTCGCAATGTTGTCGTACGCGCCCTCGGAGAAGTGTCTGCTGCCAACGTAGTTTCCGCGGCAGAGATGGATACCAAGGTGCATGTCTGCAGGTCTCTCGAAGCACTTGTTGTAGAATCTGACGTAGGCGTCGAACATCTCGTCAGCAGTCTTGTCGTTGTCCTTGTCCGCCGCCCAGCCTTCCAACATGGCCTCCGAGCAGAAGTCTAGGGTCGAGTCAGAACGAATGATCCATGATATGTGTGTGGCATGGGGACTGACAGGCAAGATTGGGGTCGTCGATCTGGATATTCCTTATTCCCTGGCCATGCAGATATTTGAGCTCCTCCTGGTACGCCTTGGCCACATCCTCGAAGTACTCCTCGTCGTTTGCGTAGACCTCCTTGGGATAGCTGCGTCCGGCACGGTACCGGAAGTGGTACCAACTAGGCGAGATCATGGTAATCTTAATGTTCTTCCACTCATTTTCAGGCACCAGCTTCTTCATAATATCGACTTCACGCTGATAGCTGGAATGTCCAGGCCAACTGATCTTAGAAACGCACACGGTGACAGCATTGGGGATCTCCTTTGACTCGAAGAAGGATTTCACATCCGGGGCATAGGGACGGAACATGGACTGATCATATCCCTTCAATACGCCCAACTGGAGCTCCTTCATACCATTCAGTTCCTCAAAGAATGTGCCCCAGAACATGTGTCTAGATGGAGTAAGGTCAAGGGCACCAACTGCGTCTACGCCGCCATCACTGACCTAGCGTATTCACCGCTCGAGATGACGTGGAAACCAGCATCCTTTTGCAGTTTCACGACATCCGCAATGGCCTTGTCCTCGAGGGGCTCCAGCTCTGAGACAGGAGCCTTCCCCGCCGCAACATCATATCTCTTCTGGACGAGCTCTTGGGGGCGCAGCAACGATCCGCAGTGCTCGGCTCTGAAAGGGGGATTCCGCTTGGGGGACGACATGACGACACTGGGATTCAAAAGGGAACAGGAGATCAAGAAAGGGAGGAAGTAAGGAGAGACAATTAAGAGAAGAAAAATAATGTGGATGGAGACCTCAGCCCCTCATCTCCGCACGATTGCCCCACCTCGCCTCAATTGTTTCTATAGTACAAGGTACGGTTCTGGCTGACCATGCGCTAAGAGTCCGGCGCCGGCCTCGGGACGCCCGCGGACCTTAATAGGCGAAGGATAAATTGAAGATTCGGACATTTTCAGAGGGTGAAGCTCGGGGTGGAGATTGCTTGTGGCAAGTGCTATAACATCCCTCCCTGTGACGCGAGCCACCCTATGACGCGAGCTACATTCCTACTTTACACCTCTTAGGAGTCACCCTCGCAGGTAAATGAAGATGTCGTCTGTGTCTAGCTATTCTTCACCGCTTTTCCTTACCAAGACACTGTTGCGCAAGGAAAATTTCAGATGTTTGGCCGCCCTGTCGATCTTTTCGTTCACGCCTTCCCTTGCTGCTCTGCTTGACTACCCCTCCTAAATTGCTAGTACTAGGATGTTTTCTAGAAATGGAAGATTAAGGAAAAGGTGCCGCTATAGGAACATACAGATTTGATTCAAAAGTCTAGTTACAGCTTAGGAATATAGATTCCAATAGTTTCTCTAGGTAGAGCAGAGGGCAGGTTCAGAAATGCTGTAACGTGGCGTAATCCTCGGCATACTAGGCGAGCTGACATTATGCGTATTAACTTGTACTGTATCTTGAGTAACCATGCTGTCGGGAGAAGCTGTGGCGGATGGCAGTAGCCTTCTAGAAGAAGCTATAATCACATGCCGTTTCTATTTTGCTACGTGTCCCATTGTTGCCTTCTTGTAGGTAGTGGCCTGGAAGCTGGCGCGTAACGTGCATCCAAGCCTATAGACTACTCGACGCCCTCCCTGGCATCAAGGCTTCAGACAATTTTGTTATACCAGCATATCCCGCATCCGACCGCCTCACCAACTTCTGGAACATTTGCTTCAGAGACCTTCTCGCTCCACCTTCTCTAGGCTTAGCTTGGCTTTCTTTCGGCTCAGCGGACTCAACTTGCAACGCTTGGAGTCGATCTTTAAGCGGCTGGCACCATTTCGAAGAAGGCCCCTGGACAGTTGTGTACCCAGCTAGTGCTTGAGTGTACATTATCTTCGCCATGTCTTCACAACCTATTTGTAAGAGGAGGTCACCAAAGTGGAACATTGTAGTCAATGCTGGTAGATACGACGGCAGAAGCTCGGGTCCGAGTGCCTCTTCGTAGCCTTGCAGCGCCCGACTGTACATGGCTTCTGCCTCTGCGAGCTTGCCTTGGTCTTCGTAGAGGGCACCTAGGTTGTTAACCGTGTTGAGTGTTGATATGTGCTTCGGTCCGAGTGCTTCCTCTTTGCCTTGCAGTGCCCGATGGTACATGGCTTCTGCTTCTGCAAGCTTGCCTTGGTCAGCGTAGAGGTTGCCTAGGTTGTTAACCGTCCGGAGTGTGGATGTGTGCTTCGGTCCGAGTGCCTCCTCTTTGCCTTGCAGCGCCCGAGTATACATGGCTTCTGCTTCTGCTAGCTTGCCTTGGTCTATGTAGAGGTTGCCTAGGTTGTTGACTGTATCGAGTGTCGATGTGTGCTTCGGTCCAAGTGCCTCCTCGGAGCCTTGCAGCGCTCGACTGTACATGGCTTCTGCTTCTGTGAGCTTGCCTTGGTCTTTGTAGAGGATGCCTAGGTTGTTGACCGTGTCGAGTGTTGATGTGTGCTTCGGTCCGAGTGCTTCCTCTTTGCCTTGCAGTGCCCGAAGGTACATGGCTTCTGCTTCTGCAAGCTTGCCTTGGTCTTTGTAGAGGTTGCCTAGGTTGTTAACCGTCTGGAGTGTGGATGTGTGCTTTGGTCCGAGTGCCTCCTCACGGCCTTGCAGCGCTCGACTGTACATGGCTTCTGCTTCTGTGAGCTTGCCTTGGTCTTTGTAGAGG
>JAFHBW010000500.1:0-15270 GCA_019022765.1 Westerdykella sp. P71
GATTGTTTCTACTCTCTACACACAGACACACATATACACACACANAAGANCACACTTATATACTTATCTACTGCTCATATACACTTAATACACCCTACATCCCACCTGCTTACAGGTTTATATAAGTTATAGCCCTCCAGCTTTCTTTTATGCTAAAGGAAAAAAAGGGGGAAGACACTACATGCATTCGACTACAGCAGGTTTTGGGACTGAGTTCATCAGTTCTTCTCTCGACGACTTTTTTTAAGGCTGTACTAAAGGATGCGATAAATGGTAAGGAATAACAAAGGGGGGAGAGGGGTTTATATACTTCTACGGCGGAGAACGCACATACGCAGGAGCAGCACGACAGGCGCGACACAGCAGATGAATCATGTGTCCAAACAGCCTGCGATGATTAGGATGAAGATGACGGTGATGAGTACCGTCATCAGTACTACCATCAATTCACCCAACCTAAAACTAGGCCGGCCCGGCTACCTCGTTGCCTATTTTCGCGTCTAAAGACATATACCCCTCTAAGTCTCTGTTATTTAGAAGGAAGGGGATCAAAGACCGCAGAACATTGTAAGAGGTCTTTCTGATTTTAGTTAGCGAGGACATGCCTCGAGATATCTGTATTTTAGAAATCGCGCTGAAAGGCGCTGCAAAGTGTGAGGAAACGAAGGAGAACGAAGGGGGGTTTATATACCCTACTCTCCCTACGCTAAGACCTAACTAGCTCTAGGAAGAAGGTAAGATTGTTCCAAAAGTTAAGGAACATTGCAAATGTGCTACATCCTGAACACCGTCTCTTTGTGGTGATGGTGATAGCTGTTACCACCATCACTACTGCCACTGCCACGGAAAGCCCTACCTAAGAAATGCGAAATGCGTATCCTAGGCCATTACATACTGTCCTTTCTTTCCATTTTAAGGGACAAGCAACAGGAAGCCAAAAGGCCACATCATAAAGCCATTGTCAAACCTCTTCTTTTCGCCACTAAGGACATGTAGTAGGCACGTGGACCTTTTAAAAGATTTTGCTAGAGGGTGTAGCAAACTGTGTAGAAGCGAAGCAGAAGAAGGGGAGGGTTTATATGCTCGTAGGATGGGCGATAAACAGCTAAGGTAGACAGTAGACATTAGGTGATTTCTAAACGGCGAGATGTAAGCAAGACGTACCACATGTCTCAAAACTTCCTATAATCCTACGCTAATAATAATAAGGATAGTAATAACCGTTATAAGATTACTACTAGCCCTGCTCTAAGCAAGGCCTACCTATGTAACGCGAAATGCGTATAGGGCTAGGCAAGCACACATTACTTGTTTTACAGTGATTTTTGATTTTAATAAAAAGGAGAGCAGGCAAAAACCAAAACATAATGCTTGAGACCTGTAGTTTTTAAGAAATCACACTAAAAGGTGCGGCAAAGTGTAAAGAAGGAAAACTAGAGAAAGAAGGGGATTTATATATCTATAGACAGAGGATAAACAACTAGAGTAGACGAAAGGTAGATTCTAAAAGACAAAACGTAATCGACATGTACAGGTCTTAAACATCTTCTATAATCCTACAATAATAATAATAATAGAGGTTATTACTATTAGCACTCCTTCGAAGAGTCTACCTACAAAACACGAAATATGTATCCTTAGCTATTACACACTGTCTATTTTGAGGGATAATCGAAAGCAGGGAACACACCGAATTTATATAGTTGTGTGTAGTCAGTGTTCGCAGCAAGGACTTTTAATAATTAGGCATGTTCTTTTAGAAGTAACACTACTCTAGAGTAAAAGTGCAGCAAAGTGTGCAGAAGAAAGCCGGAGAAGAAAGAGGTTTATATACCCGTAGATAGGAGACAAACAGCTAAGGTAGAAAAGAGGTGGCTTCTAAAGACCAAGATATTGAGCGAGATGTCTACATGTGTCCAAAAATTCTCCCGATACAACGATGATAGTAATAATGACTGTCATTACTATTAGCACTTGCTTCGAAAACTCCAGCAGAGAAAGGCAAAACGGGCCTAGGCCCAGGCGAGCACACGTACTCTTCTTGTTTTTGTCCTTGATTTCAAGGAGAGTGAAGGCAAGCACACGACCCCAACATGACGTGGAATCGCGGTTTTCTCACGCACAAGAACATTAGCATGGCAGGTACGAGTTTTAGAACTTACACCAAAAGGTGCAGCAAAGTGTAGAGAAGGAAGGCAGGAGAAGGAGAAAGGAAGGGGTTTATATACCCGTAGCTAGATATTAAGCGGCTAGGGTACGTAAGTTTGGAGGTAGTTTCTAAAAGGGCGACATGTGCACATGTACATGTCTCGAAACATTTCCCCTTAACGGCGCAGACACTGATACAACGACTATGATAGCGATCATCACCACGCCATCCCGACTACTGCCTTCGTAAACCCCACCTAAAGAAAACAGCACTAGTCCTAGACACGTATGTACGTACACGTTACCACCTCCCGCACTTACTTTCATTCGTAAAGGGGAGGGAAACCCCGTTAAGAGGGATTAAGCGCTGTTCTTTTTTCTTTTCGCGACCTAGGACATGTAATACTGACTTGTCCATTTTATTGTTTTAGACCTTACACCAAAAGGTGCAGCAAACTGTGCAGAAGGAAAGCAGGAGCAGGAGAAAGGAAGGGGGTTTATATACCCGTGAACCCGTGGACCCGTGGACGGAGGATGGACAGAACCGTTGGGGTGGACGGGAGGGAGTTTCAAAAACGGGGGAGATGTGAGCGAGAGGCACATGTGCATGTCTCAAAAACTTTCCATCAACAGCGCAGTAGATGCTCCTACGACGATGGTGATAACGATGAGAATGATAACGGCGACAATCACCACTGTGCTTGCTTTATAGATAAACGAATAAAACGCACCGTCTCCTCTCCTGCCCGGGCGCAGCCGTCCACATGGTGTTGTGGGCGCAATCGTTTTTATTGCAAAAGGAAAAAGGAAAGGGAAAGAAGAAATACAGAGACACTACATGCGCATTGATGTCTTACGTTTTTCCTTCCGCCGATCCAAAACGTCCATCGCTGAGAGATAAACTCTTTTTTAAAGAAACTACACCGAAAGGTGCACGCAAAGTGTGCGGAAAGGAAAGCAGGAGGAGGGAGGATGAAGGGGGTTTATATACTCCTGGAGTAGCAGTGGGGATGACTAATCTTGGGATGACTTTTAACTCTAGACAAACGGAAAAGAAGAAAGCGGCGAGATGTTCATGTTGCTAACATGGACAATTATTGGAAGAAAGCACAGTGCAGAGGATGTGGTCTGCACCACCACCATCACCATCAATTACTATGGACATCACGGCTATCACCTCACACATTCCAAAACACAATCCCCCGAAGACCCTTCAAAAATCCAAAATATATTCACAAATCCTGACAAGGTATTCCCAGGTCCCATGCGCAGGAACCCACGCTCCAAAACTCCTCATCCCAACATAATCGTAAAAACCTCAGAGCTCGTCCCTCTTCCTCCTCGCCCCACCCCCATCACCCGCAGCAGCCGCCTCCTTCTCCTTCTCCACCCGTTCCCTCTCCCGCTCCGCCTCCTCATGCTTCTTCCCCTCAACAGCTTCATCCCACATCTTCTTCTTCGGATTAACCGGCCTATCACTACCCCGTTCCGGCAACACCGTGCCGTCCCCTCTAACGACCTGCTCCTTCTCTTCCCCCTCTTTACCAGGGCCTCCCTTCTCCTTCCCCTGCTCCTGTAGTTGAGGATGCCCACTCCGTTCCGCCATCCTACCCACCTTCTCGCTCAAACTCTCCTTCTGACTAGGATCGCTGTGACCGTTGTGATACCCCCTCCCGCCGCCTCCCACAGGCACGTACGCCGGCTGATGATTCGGCGCGAACTTCGGTGGTCTCCCCGACGCGCTGGGCTTCACGATCAGACTCGTACTCGGTTGCTCTTGCACCGCTATACTGGATGACGACGAAGAAGATGCAACGCCGGCAGCAGGCGCCACCGCAAATACGACGCGGAAGACGAGTTTGAGCGGCCAGACGACGAACCAGGAGATGGGGCCGTACAGCCAGCGGCGGAAGATCAGCCAGATGACGGTCGTGAGGAGGATGTACAGCGTCGTTTCCAGGTACCAGGTATCGCTCTTCTGGCTCTTGAGCAGGGTCGTCACGAGCGTCCGGCTCTTGCTCAGCAGCGTGGTCAGATCCGTGTACTTATCGCCCAGCTCCTGCAGGGCGGCGGTGCTCTGTTCGAGGGTCTCCTGTGCGAAGCGCGAGCGCGACAGCTCCGATTGCATCAACGCCTGGGTGCGGCGGAGGGCGGCGGTGATGTCGGAGGCGGCGCCCGCGATGACTTCTTGCTCCGTGAGGTTCGAGTTTGCGATGTTTCTGCGGCGGTGGGCGGCGGATGTGGAGGTTGGTGTTGCGGTGGAGGAGTCGGATTGCAGGGAGGAGAAGAGGAGCTCGCGCTCCTTGAGCTTTGCGCGGTCGGCGGCGCGTTTGGCGGCGAGTTGGGCTTTGCGGAATTGGGTGCGTGAGCTACAAAATGATCAGCCTTCACGATTCCCCTTTTATTTATACTATGGAAACAATCCAAAAGAATATGCAAAACACTCACGCTTTCAGATCCTCACCAACCCGTGCAAGAACAACCGCTAACCTCGCCCTCTCACTATCCCTCGCACTGTCCCTCCTTCTAGAATACGCAGAAGCTAACGGCTGAACCACGTCCTCGACTTCCAACCTCAAAATCTCCAACTCCTCATCCAACTGCTTCAGACTCTCGTGGATCTCGCCGCTCAATTCGAGCCGAACGTCCCCTTCGTCGGAGCTCGCGGGCACGGTTCCGGGCTGGAAGTCGAGCTTCGCGAGCCGCTGGATGAGTTGCTGTGTCGCTTTGTTCGATTCGGAGAGGGTGGCCAGGCGAGAGAGGAGGGTTTGCGTGGTGGGGGGGAGGGGAGGCATGGTGGAGGTCCAGGGCTTTTGCTGCCAGGTGTTCCCGCGCCGGGATACAGCTATGACGATGCATGGCTTGCCAGGAAGCGCGGGGGACGGGAAAATGTTGATGCGATGAGGGACGCACGGGCCACCCGCGGATTCGATGTTCGGAGGAGGAAAGAACGACGTCCGATGGTGGACGGAAGGAACATCGGATTGTTGTTGCGTCTGCTGTGCTGCCACGCTCTTTAGAAAGGGGTAAATACGTCCAACAGCCTCCTTTTACATATTCAACTGACAATCCGATAGAACCTCTTATCTCCTACCGTCCGCCAAAATGATCACCCGCTTCCTCACCGACATCCGCGTCCAATTCAACCCCTTCTCCCCCCGCTCCAAGTCTGCCCGCCTGTTCCTCTCATTACTGCCGCCCAATGCGCGCGCAGACGGCATGAAGATCGAGTCCAAGATGCTGCCGCGGGACAGCAAGGAGCCTGCCAAGCTAGGGATCAAGTTCAGTGCGTCATGAATAAGGATACAATTGTTGAGAGGAACGTGAAATGCTAATCTGGGGCGCAGAGGATGGAAAAGAGCTCAATCTCGAGGTGGATAAGATGAGGATAACGGAGGTGATGGAGCAGGTGGATCGGCATTCGAGGATATTGGCGAGGAAGGAGGAATTGGCGGGCAATTGATCAAGCTCGGAACGCATGAAGTTGGGTTTTGAAAAAGTCTAGGGCGAATTGGACAGGCTGTTGTGTTGATTCAGAGAGTGTACATTTAGCGAGGATTTGGGAATCACAGCATTGCATTGGGGAGGATGTATAGTAAGGGCATCTGGTCCGTTAGGTCGGTGGAACGATGGCATGTATGATATAGTATATACCCGGAAGGCTCCACAGCCGCAAAAGACGGAAGTTCAATAAGTTCAAGGACGTTCCACATGACATCAAGGGGGCATATAAACTTCTTTAATTCTTGGTATCTTTATGAGTTTATGCTTTGAATTCGCAAGTTTCATCGCTTAGATTTACATCTGTTTTCGGTCCAGCGGAGCCTTTTTGATGTTTTCTTGATGCTAAACTTTTGGGCGTTGAAGCAATCCAAATGATGCTGCAGTTTCCGTGTCATAAGTCCTTCCCGGTCACAGACGCCACACCGGCTTAGTTGGAGGGAGCGCCAGAGATGAAGAACCACTTGTCAATGGAGGGGTCAATGGGAGCAGGAGACTGGTTCTCTCCCTTGGGGATGTTGAACTGGCTGGGGTCGGCACGGTCGGGGGAGTTGGGGACCGTCGTGTTGGTCCTATGTGATGCATGAGCGCGGTCAAACAGAAAGGCAAGAGGGCTGTGACTTACAGAGAAATATCGCCCTTGGGGGTCTTTCCGGTGATGAGCCTCTCCCAAGCCTCGGCGCACTCGCGGACAATGTCGGTGGCGTACTTCTTGTTCTTGCACTCGCCGGAGAAGGCGAACTGGTTCTCGGGCTTGCCGTCGGGGATCTTGTAGATGCGGAACCACTCGTTGGTGGCCCTCAGCAGGCCCGGGAGGTGGCGCTCGACGTCCTCGATGTCGTTGAGCTTGGGAGCCAGGGGGTCCTGAACATTGATGACGATGATCTTCCAGTCGGTCTCCTCCTCGTCGAGCAGGGCCATGACACCGAGGACCTTGACCTGGATGACCTCTCCGGGCTTGGCGACCAGCTCACCGATCTCGCAGACGTCGAGGGGGTCGTTGTCGCCCTTGGCCTTGGTCTCGGGGTGTACGACATTGGGGTCTTCCCAGGTCTAGAAAAAGCAATGAGCATGTTGTCCGATATCGGGTGGATTGGAGCGTACCTGGGGGAAGGCACCATAGTTCCAGAGGTAGCCCTTGTGGGGGAAGCAGTTGCGGACGAAGCGGAGCTTGCCCTTCTTGGTGTCTTGCTTGATGGGGTTGAGGGTTTCCTCCTTGCTGATCTGTGGTTCTTTTATCAGTCCTGCTCAAGGAGGCAATGTGTTCAGGGGGGATGGTAAACGCACCTCCATCTTCGCATTGGTCCAGCGGGGGACCTCGACGATCATGTTGAGGATGGTCTGCTGCTCATTGGCATAGAGGGGGATATCGTGGAAGGGAGAGACGGGGACGCCATCCTTCTCGATGTAGATGCGGTGCTCGAGGGTGTTGGGGGCGCCAATCTTGCGGGCGGTGTACTGGCTCGGGGCCATGGTTGCGGCGTGTGATGCGGAGGAATAGGAGAGGGATTGATGAGATGTTGTTGTTATTGTCGAAGAAGAAGAAGAAGAACAAGAAGGGGAGAGATGTGATGCAAGCTGTTGGGTGCGGGACTGAATTTTGTTGACGGAGGGAGGGGGGATGGTGGGGCTTGCAGTAGCACGCAAGGTGGAAAGAGGGCGGTGATTAGCCAGCTTGGAAAACGTCACCGCCTTAAGCTTGGGCGGCGGGCAGGGCACAATAATGGACGGAAGGAAGCAGGAATAGCTGCGGAGCGTATGTCGGCCAGCGGGAGTGCTGGACGGCCAAATAAGTCGGAGGCAGGGCATCCAGATCTAAAGGCCCAGTGGCGAGAACGAGGGTCGGCAATGGGGAATCGTCCTGCAGAGCGGAGTTTGATGCGCTCCTTTTGCAATGGACCGAGGATGAAGATATTGGAAGGGGAAGCTCGGACGCCGGGAACTTCCCCAGCTCAGGCCGTTGTCTTGTGCACGGATCACTTTGCCAGCCATTCATGGTAATTATTAATGGATGGATCCGACTCCGATGTCGACTCCATGGCGTTTCTTGACTTTCAACGCTAATACAGTCTATGGGGACGCCAGAATCCACTACTGATTATAACGTCCTTCTCCAGATGTGACCTTTCTCTGTCATCTTCTGGACACCTCCGGGCATGATTATATCCAACCATGGCGGGCTCCTCAACCAACCCGTCCCAATCCTCCATCTCCTCCTCCCACTCATCCAATTCTTCCTCCTTGTCCAAGGGATAGAAGTGCTGACCATCGTCTTCGTATCTGGGTTGTAACATGGTGGCCTCCTGTTCTCGCCGTTCCTGCTCTTCGTATATACTTGGTCCCGCATACTCTGTGGTTAAGGGGCGATAGGTCTGAACTCCCGAAAATCGCACCACTGGAGGTCGTCGATTTGTCTCCGTGATATCCATGTGGACCCGATTCCCTTCCCCGTTCAAAATAGAGTCCGGATGGTTCATACCCCTAGAGGGGCCGCGCATCGCTGGTGCTTGAGGATATCTGTCCTCGAGTGCAGAATCGCACGCATGGAGTAGCCTTCCCAATGTTGGTGATGTCTGCGGATCTTGGTATGCGCCATCAGGTTCCTGGACGTCTTGAGCACCCTTGCTCCGAGTGCAATTTTCCCAACGCAACGAAGCATACTCTGGGTCGTCACCCTCTCTTGCACATGCTGCAGATGGATGATCGCGTCGCGCCTCGGAACGGATTGGTCTTGTTGAGGGCATCGATGGTAGCGAGTATGCCGTGCCGACTGTTTGGCGGCCTTCGTGGCAGCCATTGACTCCGGTTGGCCAGCTCGAGCTTGCGCCATGAGGAAATGACCGACACCGGGACGGTTGGCGGCTTTGGGGAGTTAGGGACGACAATTGGAGACGAGCAACACTACCGTTGGGTAATTCCCTGGACGGCGTCGGAGGGGCAGGTGAGTGCAACACATGCCCACCACTACATGCTGACCTGTTATAATTGCTACCACGAACGGAGCCCAGCTGGCCAGTGTCGAGAACAGAACTTGCTCGGGCGTGTAGGGATTGCGGGGCCACACTAGGCGCCCGTATCGACTCGGACCATGAGATGTAGCTTCCACTTCCGCTCCCACTTCCACTTCGGTGCTGCGGGCCCCTGCCTCCAAACCCCAAGAAGGATGCTCTTTCGGGAATCTCGACTGTGGGTGGCGCATTGTCTGCAAGCGTTGAACGGCCACATTCCCTTTCGGCTCTGTCTGGTACTGCTCCTCGACCTGCGGCCCCCTTCGCTTGGGTATTCACGTCTCTCTCTGCTAGCGCCGGTGGTACAGAGGTAAAATATGCAGAGATCTCTCCCTCTTTGGCATGAGCATGGTCCTTGTTGCGTTTCTTCCTGGCCAGCCCGGATTGGGATGTGGGTTCCGGTTGGTCTTTGTGTCTCTGGAGAAACTTCATTTCTGAGAAGACCAAGTCCGGCACTATATAACAACTCAGTTATGGGGGGTGGAGTGCGGGGGCGCTGCAGATGATGGGGAGCTTACGGCCACGGCCCTTGACGGGCGTCGACACCCTTCCCTTGTTGAAGAGGCCGGGTTTCTCACGCGGCTTCAACTGCCATGCGGTCAGTTCAACGCCACTGATCTGCAGCCCTCAGGTCAAGAGGAGGCGTACCGTCAATCTATCCTGGGACACGTTCTTGGCGTGGAAGCTCTGGATCCGACCGATACCAGCCTTGCCTGCCCGGTTGCGCGTGGACTCCTTTTTCTTCCGTTTTGATTCGCGGTCCCGATGCCGAGATGCATGCGTTCCCTGGCCCTTAACATCCTTTGACTTTGGCTCGTAGCGGTCGGGCCTCGTCTTGCGTCTGGGCCGGCGGGCATATCGTTGGATAGAGGAGCTAGAGTCCGAGGAAGGGTCTGGCGGCTGATGTGCGTGGCTGCGGGAGGTGGTGTCCCCGCTCTTGTCGGTATCGGGCCCCTTTCTGATTGGGGAGGGTGACTTCGGCTGGGCAGTACGGGCGTGGAGGAGCGAGCTGTCCGTGGTACTACGTTTTCGTTTTCGACGGTGGCCCTGCTTTGGGAGGGCTCCAGGAGCATGGGATTCGAGGAGAGGGGCGGGAAGGTCCCCGTTTGGGGGGCGGGGAGAGGGTGGCTGCTCTGGGAGAACAATATCGTCCAGCCATTTGCGTATGTCCATTATTGTCTGACGGGCTTAAGAGACTGCGCTATTGAAATCAGACGGGGCCAGGTGCGGAGGCGGATGGAGGTGGGCGCGCGAGCCGGGCCGTCAGAGGGAATCAGGAAGCGGTGGGCGTCGTCATGGGGCGTGCGAGAGCTCGACCGAGGTGGTACAGCATTGTACAATATGGCAGAGCGAAGGTCGGAGACGTGTTGGAGGGAGGTGGGCGTCGAGGGGGGTGGGAAGCTGGAAGATTTGGAGCTGTGTAACGGGGAGGAAGCCGGCTTGTTGCAGTGGAGGGGCGGAGGAGCAGTGGAGAAGGCATATCACAATGCCTTAAGGGGGGCAGGGACTGTGAGGTAGCGGTGCAGAGTGGAAGCCACGAGGGGGTGTGATTCCGTAGTTGCTCAGTGCACATGGGGAGGTACGATCATTGATGGCGGTGCTGGTGCGGCTGGGATTTCAAGGACTGGCAATATGGTGGACTTTCAGTCTTTTGGCGAAGTCGGGTCACTCTTGTTCAGTTGGACTGGATCAGTAACAGGTAATTTTTCGCATTTGTCTCGAATCTAGGTCAGTGGGAGGGGAAGCGCTGGAAGGATGGAGGTGACTTTTGATGTGCAACGGCCTTGCAACGCCGGCAATGCAGCGATGCGATTGGTGGAGGGAACGTCTCGCACATTTGGGACCATGGGCACCATGGGCACCACGGGCACCACGGACCGGGCATTGTTTGATGTGGCACTGGGCAGAGATGTGGGCGGGCTGGTCTGTCCAACCTGCAACACGGAGACGACCAAACGGACCGGACGTGGAACATGGCATGCCATGCGGCGACGCGGGGGATTCGCCGGCCACGGGTTGATGCTGGGTTGTGCGTGTGTGTGTGTGTGTGTGTGCCGTGCGTATGCGTGTGCAGTGTGCAGACTGTGGTCGCATGGGCAGACGTCTCTCTCGTGCAGGAATCGCAGCGACTCCGAGCGAGCCACCACACACGGGGTGGACATTCACTCTCTGGATACCATTTGGGATTGGCGGGGGCGCACGAGCCAAGGGGGGGTTCGCGGTGCCGGGCCCACTGCCCAGCACTGAGCGCCAAAACGTCTCCACAAGTCCCAGGGGGTCAATTGAAGGCTCCACAGCTTGGAGGGCTGCGATAGCCTGTCCGATAAGCTTCTTTGGACCCTTCGCCGTTCACGGTACACGGTTCACGGTTCACCAACACTCAGGGTCGCTTCCGAGAGAGACAGAGTTGCGCATCTGCGGCATTCGGCCCAGAGAAATTGCCCCCTCGGACAGGTCTCCCCCCTTCACCATTTGTCATGAGCTATTAACGCTGCGACCCCGCGCAACCTGTCCTGTCTGTTTCTTGCCTTGCGAATAATGGGGGAGGGGGAGGGGGAAGAGGGAAAAAAAATCAAAAAGAAAAAAAAGACCTAAAAGCAGCCCCCAGGTCCGCCTATCGCAAATCCTCCAGCGACCTGCTTTTTGCATAACGCGGCATGGGCAGGCGGTACCATTGGACCCGCGGACGCCCGTCGCCGCGCCCCGCAGGAGGTTTTGGACACGGGATGAGGACTCCCAGTCTCCCACTAACCTTGGAAACTGTTGCTCTTCTCTCTCGGGCACACCAAGGCCACACAGGGCCACAGGGCCACAGGGCCAGCCCTGGAGGCGTTAGGCGCCAGAGGAAACCCAGCCAGCCCTGGGAGGTCCTGGGAGCCCTGAAAGCCCTGGAGTGCTGGAACATCCATGGATCATGGATTGTCCCCCCTCCATGTCCCTCCCATGCCTGATGAGGTCTCTTCCCAAGCCGCAGAAGCCAGACAGTGCTAGACGCCGTTCAAAAAGGCCTTGCCTTTCTACCCGGTGGTGCCATGCAGACTTTTTGAAAATCATCCTAGGAATACGACCACGTTATAGAGTAGAGCCGACGCCGTCTCGCTCTCTCTCCCTCATCCGCTTTATTACCAGCCCTCACCCGCCATATACCCTACACCCCCCAATTGCGTGAGTGTTTGACCCAGCTTAGCGCCTCTTTCACCTTCCCTCCCCCAGCTGCCCCAGCTCCCCCAGCTTCGAGGGGTATTTCAGTGCCTTGCCTCGCCGCTTTTCCACTCTCTCCCACTCTCACCCACTTCTCCCACTCTTGCCCTTTTTACCCCTCTTTCTTCCCACCCGTAACCTCTTAACCTCTACTTCCAACACAAACTACCCTCCATCTCTCCTACCCTCCTACACCTCAACTTCCACCACCTCTCCATCCTTTTCCGAGACCCACACGTCTGCACCGAGGACAGGATCCCTTTGCGCGCATCTCACCCACTCAACTTTCAACCTGCGATTCGAGAGAAAAGAGAAAGAAATCGAAAAAAGAGCTCAAATGTTCGTTTGCTAGTCACGTTGTTCCGTTGTTCCCTCGTTGCCCGTTCTCTCCCAATGTCGGAAGCCACCATGGCCTCTGCGGCTCCCTCTGCCCTCTTTCCTTTCGCCGCTTTCTCTCTCCGTCATGTTCTGAGCAATCTGTGTCTTTTTTCTTTTCTTTTCTCTTCTCTTCTTCTTTTACTCCGTCTACTACATCATGTTGCGAGTCAAGTCGTGTTGTTCGTCGGTCAGCCAAAAAGTGCGCGCATTGAGACTGTGTAGCTCCCTCTCTCACCCAAAGCCATGTCGAAGCTCTTTATTGGGTAAGTTCGCAACCCCACCTTCTGTCCATCCCTCAAATCTTGGAACGGTCCTGCTGACTGCTGACGCCACACTCAAGAGGCCTAGCTTGGCACACCGATGATGCGACCCTGCGCCAGAAGTTCGAGGAGTTCGGCCAGGTCGAGGAGGCCGTGAGTCTAGTCGAATTAAAATTACACCGTCATGGTGGCAGTTCATAACATGGAATCCAGGTTGTCGTCAAGGACCGCGATACGGGCCGCAGCCGTGGATTCGGCTTCGTCCGGTACGCCCAGGAGAGCGAGGCCGATGTCGCCATGCAGAACATGAACAACGTCGAGTGTGTCCACCCTTTGCGCCTCCTCTCCCACCCAAATCGCAATCTTCTGACTACTGCCCCAGATTCGATGGTCGCATGATCCGCGTCGACAAGGCTTCCGATCGTGGTGCTGGCGGAGGTGGCCGTGGCGGAGGTGGCGGCGGCTACCAGTACAACAACCGTGGTGGCTACGGAGGTGGAGGTCAAGGTGCGTTAACGAGATGTTCCTGTCCAGTTTCACCCGCTAACCTTTGCGATAGGCGGAGGTTATGGTCGCGGCGGTAGGGCACATGATCCACCACAAGAGTACGAACGTAACTAACCTTGTACCCAAGGCTACGGCGGCGGCGGCGGTGCCAGCTGGGGCCCTTCCAACGGCGGCGGATACCAACAACAGGGCCAGGGCGGCGGATACGGTGGCGGCTACGGACGACCCGATCAAGGCCAGGGCGGCGGCCAGTGGTAGACGTTCCACTTGATCGCATCTCCCTACGACCATCGACGAACACGAACATGGAGACACGACGGCACGGTGACGAGCAACAGATCTGGGGTCAAAACGGGACCGGACATTTTTCCCACCACCGACCGAATCTGCTAGACGATTGGCGTGTGCTTTTATAGGGCTGGCGCAAGCGAGCTACTTGCTACTTGCTCCTTGCTACTCTGCTGCTATTGCTATTGCTTCCTTCTCTTCTCTGGCCAGGATGGGTAGATGACTTTGCTGCAAACTGCTTGCTTGGGTTTGGGTTCTTTGACAGATTGGTCGATTGATTGATACCCATCTTCGAATCAGAGCATGGTCTGCCTTTTTGGAGCACTTGTAACAAGTGTTTTGAACCGTGGTCCTACTGGGTATTCTTTATGCTCACACTCCCACTCCCACTCCCACTCCCAACAGCACAGCACAGCACGTTCCCATTCCCATCCGAATTTCGACACCGATGCTCGCCCCCCACCCCCGAACCCCCCAGCGGCAATCCGATGTCCACGGCCTCCCAAACAGGAAGGGATCGCCCGTCCCGCTAACGCTATTTTCGTCTCCGCTGGTGCAGCTCCTTAGCTCGTGGTGTCTGCCATCCCTGCATTCGTTCCAAGGTTCGTTCGAAATCGTTCGGTTCGGCTAATTCTCCTCCCCACACTTCACTTGACTTCAGTCTTCAGGCCTTTTTGGGCTTGGCGTGCCTCGTTTGCAAAATGTGGGCATTATTTCCAGGTACATACGATGATTGAGTATCGACGCTGCAGCCATGGGAAATGGGAAACACTCGCGCGGGCATATCATATGCACATGCACTGTGATGGACCGTTTTCGGTGCTCGACGCGTCACTGCGCTGGGCGACCTGGTTCTCAGGTTCTGGACAGGTCGTGGTTGCGGCTGAGAATTCAGAGGCAGAGGCAGATGGTAGAAAGGGCACATACGGTAGTGTGCAGAGATAAGGGGAAAAGTAGACAGTCTATCCTCTGCTTGTACTGTAGGTTGGAGGATTTAGCTTGATTTTTCTAGCCGTGTAAAAGCTCTATTTTTTATATATGTGGGCTCTGATTTACGCATCTTCAGTGCAGTTGCTGCGATCTTGGTCGGCGGGGTGGGGGATGCGGGTGGGGATGGCCCCCCTTTGGCTGGGTTATCTGATGGGCCGGGGACAGAGCATGAAGTATGGATCTGATAGCGTGGATACTCGACTATAAACTAGACGGTACACTTGATCTCGACCTTTTTTGTTCTTATTCTCGATTCTCCTATTTTGCTGTTCGTAATGTATGTTTTCTTGTTGATTTGGCCGGGGGCCTCGTCTTGTTGTGCCTTTTGGTAATATACATCCTGCTGTCTTTACTCCTCCCTCTGCAGCACTCATCTCAGTACACTCCTCTCATTCCCAGCACCTGGAGAAAGTACAGAGGGAACAAGTCGAGACACTGCGGAACGGTAGAAACACCACCGTTGCTCCTCATCCATTGAAGCCTGCGAGCACGATCAAGACCCTCGACATTACTATTTCTATTACCAAGGAATGGATATGGCATCCCTCCTCACGGATAACCCAAGATGAAGGAAATAAAGAGAGTTATGCAGATGTACCCCAACCCCTTCCAAGTCTATGATCCCAAACGCCATTGTCCCTTCGAGGAGGTGAAATATAAATGCTGATGATGCGGGGGTATACAGAAAGGAAAATAAAAGAAAGAAGCCCACCCACCCATCCAGATAGCCATCCATACCAATGCCATACCCACCGGGCCCAAAGATCGAATCCCAAACATCTACAACTCCTCAGATCCTCAGCTGGTCCAACCCCAGATCCCGCCTCCGCCTCTCCTGCCTCCCCCACTCCACCCGATCATCCGCATCCATCCTCTCCTCACTCTCCCAATCGCTCTCCTCGCTCCCACCACTTCCCCATCTCCCACCACACCGCTCGAACCCCATGATCCCCCCAACCGCCCCCTCCGCCACACTCACAAACTAATCC